>LBNU01031554.1:8443-20280 GCA_014162995.1 Artemisia annua | reverse complement strand
GCTAAAAGGATAGAGGAGACTCTTAATCTAAGATACCTAGAAGACAAACCTAATGTACAAGGTCATGGTCATGCTTGGTACTTTGACCTGGATTACTTAACTGATTCTTTGGTGTATAGTAGATTTTTTGCTAATCAATCTGCAGGTTCAAGAGATCCTCCATCTAACAATGCAGGTGTACAGGATGAAGACTCAGAGGATGAGTCTGAATTTGATGAACTAACTATTGTTGTACCTTCCATTCCTCCTAACCATTTTGTAGGAAACAGTGCAAAAGATACTTCTGAGAAAGATGAAGATGAGTCATACTATGCAGAGGATCTTGCTAAGCTCATGACACAAGAACACGCTGCTACTCAAGAAGCTGAGAAACTTGGTGCAAAGATTACAAATGATGCTGAAGCACTTCTGAGACAATCAGCACAAGCAATCAGTGGAAATCAGGATTCTGCTGACAGTTCTGCTGACAGTTCTCCTGTTTCCACTGATAACCTCATTACTGCTGATGCTCACCCAGTTTCTACTCCTATTTCTACTCGTGTGTCAACAGACTTTGGTGACCCTTATACACGATTTCCAAGTCCTTCAGATCTTGGTAATCACCAACCCAAAGCTGGCATCTTCACTTCCTCTTCATATGATAGTGACTATGAATCTCATGTGACCAATCTTGACAAAACCATTGATGTCAACCCCAATGCAACAAAAAGGATTCACACTAATCATCCAATGGAGAATATAATAGGTGATCCTAAAGATCCTGTTCATACTAGAAGCACTGTGAAGAAGACAAAGTATGGAGAAGTTTCTTTTATGTCTTATGTATCCCAGCAGCAAAGAGACAATCATACAGACTTTCAACATTGTATGGTTGCTTGTTTTCTCTCCCAAATGGAACCAACTAGTGTTCCACAAGCCCTTGCAGATAATAGTTGGCTTGAGGCAATGCAAGAGGAAATGCAACAATTCAAGCATCAGCAGGTTTGGATATTGGTTCCTTTACCAGATGGGAAGTATGCTATTGGGACAAAATGGATCTTTAAGAACAAAAGAGATGCAAGAGGTATAGTTGTCAAAAACAAGGCAAGATTGGTGGCTCAGGGGTTCAGGCAAGAAGAGGGAATAGATTATGATGAAGTTTTTGCACCTGTTGCTAGAGTTGAGGCCATAAGAATTTTCTTAGCCTATGCATCTTACAAAGGATTTACTGTATATCAGATGGATGTCAAAGGTGCATTCTTGTATGGTGAGATTGAAGAAGAAGTTTATGTCACTCAACCCAAAGGTTTTGAAGATCGAGATCACCCTGAATNCCCATTTTAAATAAAGCAAATCAAAGGGTTTTTTGCCTCACAATCTTTATTGCTCCGTGTTGGCGTATGTGTCTGAACGATGTGTGCCGAAAGGCATAAAGATAATATTTAAGTATTGCACCATCGGTCTTCAACCGATATTGCAATACTAGGAGGACATGTTGGCGTATGTGTCCGGAGGACACGTGTTGGACCGAAGAATCTTCATCAATCCAAAGGGAATTACCGGAAGGCAGATGCTACCCTTGTCCGAGGGGCATGTGCCGAAGGACCGTAAAGGTATGCACCCCTTTTTTACAGGCACATCCTTTTACCCAACAGTTCGATGCAAGATCCAGACTACGCCACCTAACCCGGATATTACAGGATTGTGTCTCCCACGTGACCTGACACCTAGTACATAGACTAGGAGTAGCTCGACGTGTTCCTTCCCGAAACAGAACAGGTATCGAGGCACCAATTTGGTACCTACCTCTTTCTCTCTCTATATATATCACTATATCTATCTCATTTTACATTATCATATCTCATCTTACACACATAATACACCACAACACATTATATACATTTATACTAAATCGGTAAATCCTCTACATACGAGGTACTGACTTGACCATTGGAGGGTGGTTCTCGGGGCTTCGGCCTCGGGACCCCTTCTAAGGGTTCTTTTATGTTTGTAGCACACTTCGAAGCTCGGGACAAGAATGGATGGCATGTGAAAGCCGTCAAGATCTACCCGACAGAAATATGCTTCAACACTCCGCCTCATGGTTTCATCCTCACTAAAGCACATCCCAGGTTTATTTTATTTTATTTTATTTTATTTTAATGTATCAAAGATAATGAAATTAATTGGAAAGTACTGCATAAGAGTTTTGTTGCGGAAAAAAAAAAAAAGTTCGATTGCCAATCGACCAGTGTTCTGAAAGGCTCAAGGCGCACTAAGGTGCAAAGAAGGGCAAAGAGCCTCGAGTCGAGGCGCATTCCAAGGCGCGGGATTCATGAATGCGAGGCGCATTAAAAACATTAAGTTTTTTATAACATATGTTAGCATTTATGAAGCTTAAATAACACAAAATAACATTAAAATACTTAATGCATGACACATATTGCCATTATAAATATTAAAATGGATCAGTTATCACTTCTAAAATGGATCAACTCTTTGGCTCGATGACCTATATAGAGATTAAAATCTATATCAGACTAAATATGCTTGTGTCCTACACTTGTAGCTTACATAAAACAAAGCTCACAATTTAACCTAAAATATCAAGCATGCAACATATTAATATTCAAGGCACAATTCCCTATTTTCATGATAATATGTCGTAAAGAAAATACTTAGTGAAACAAAGTAACTTCTTAAAGAAAATTTCAATCAATAAAATAAACATAAAATTAATTCAAATTTACAAATCATACAAATACTCACCCTATGACTAAAAAGGCCCCCATGTATCTTATCTTAAAAAAAAAAAAAAAAAAAAAAAAAAAAAAAAAAAAAAAAAAAAAAAAACTGTTACATCTTCTAGGCGCAAAGGCGCAAAAAGCCCCAAAGGCACGCGCTTTTTGGGGGATTCATGCATGTCGTGAGTCTCGATTTGAAAAAAGCCCAAAGGCTAGAGCCTTGCGCCTTAGGCGCGATTTTGACAACTATGCAATCGACACCACAATAAGGGCGATCGATCAACCAATCGATCATGGGTATTACTGTGCATAGCCTTATGACAAAACTCATGTGGATGACTAAACTCATGTCGCATCACAAAATTAGTTGCACATTTATACCTCTTAATCATTTTCTTTTGTAAAAATTCTATAAAACTTTTGATAAGAATTCAGGGGGTGTTTGATTAGTCCTATTCCGGGTGCAAAGCCTCTTCAATAAAGACCTCATTCTTTTCTTTCTCATTCATTTTTCATTTTGTTGATTGAAAGAGAATAAACGCTATCCATCGAGTAAAGTAGAGGGAGGCTTTGCTACAGTGATTCGAGTGGTTGGAGACCCCTTCGAGAGTTGCGGGTCCTTGTCGCTGCATGAGTGGTAGCTCACACTCAAAAGTCCCCCGACACGAGTCCTAATTGTTGCGTTGCGGCCCGTTTCCCAGCTTCGCTTGCGCGATTTTCACTTAAGATTATATACGGTTTATCAGCTTATATGTGTTCGGCTTATATGACATAAGCTACAATTTTGTCGCTTATTTTGACACTTATGGGCTTATATAACATTGTCAATGTTATATAAGCCGAACACATATAAGCTGATAAATCGTATATAAGCTTAATCAAACACCCCCTTAACAACAAGGAGACATGAGTATAGAGTTCAATAAAATCGACATTTTTTCGAATAAATCCAGCTTCCACTCAAGTTGAGCTTTATCAAGAATCGAGATTGAGCTCAGAAAAAAAAGCTTTAATTATTTAACGAGTCAAGCTCAAGCTTATAAAACCTCAATTCAAGTACTTATTGAACTCTTATTTATATTTATATATGTTTTTCATAAATATAAATTACGTATACTTTAATAGCTTATATTTAAGTATTTTTAGTTTATGTGTAAATACATTAGGGTAAATACTTGTATATGTATTGAGATTTCCTAGCCTAACTCAAATCTTATTTTATATTTAGTTTTAACTGATGAAAAAAGAAACATTAATCATTTACGTGTAGTACGTAGCGGGTATGATTTGGGTGATGGTAATCCTACGTTTGGTTTCTCACGTTCGGTAAGGACCCTAAGCTATGGCCGAAGTCAAGTGTTTGGGTAACACTCACGTGACGACTGCAAGGTGTGTAATGTGTGTGATAATTGATTAGCTTCACGGTGAGAATGGACCGGTATTTAGAAGGATGCATTTAGGTTTTTGTGCCACCTATAGATGCAATCCAATGGTTAAAGATGGTCCACATGGTGGACGTCCAAAGGAGGAGACAAGAATGACACGTATCATGATATTTTTGGCTCTGTCAGGTGCATTGAATGTTCCATGCACATACCACCGAGATGTTCACAACATTACCTCTAAGCCAACGAGGTAGTGACACGTATTGTCTGTTGCAACGGCCTTTTGAGATAAAATCCCAGTTGGGCCTTTGCCTGGACGTATCATCCAGGCAATGGCGGAGCTAGAAAAAATTTCTTGGGAGGGCCGAAACAATTTTTTTTTCGGGAAGAACATTAGATGGGAGGGCCGAGATGGAAAAAATAAAATTTTAACACATGAAATCGCGAAAACACTAACGAGCTTAGGCCTAGGGGGCCGGGACCCTTCCCGGTCCCTTAATAGCTCCGCCCATGCATCCAGGCTTGGTTTGACTGTCATCAAGCCTGGGAACTTGCTTCCCAACATGTTGTTTAAGGGCATGTCTTGGCCTATTTTGAGCGTGTGTGCTTTAGCTATATGGGCTAGAACTCCCATACGTTATCAAGTCCTTCAAGTTCATTGGTATATGGAGCTCATGTGAGATATAGTGATGGACTTTGAATTTTTATTTTTTACTTTATTTTATTTTTGTATGATGTGACATTTTTTCAGGCTATATTTTTTAAGGATTTGCTAACAACAACCCATTGGGTGTTGTTTAATTAAGCATTCCATATTTATAAAATTAGCATTTAATGAACTTCAAATATTCTATATTTAACATTACATTCCACGAGGCTTCCCTCAACCCGTGCGATGCACGGTCTGATGGTTGAGTAGTTATGTGTTTTTTCGTAATGTTGGTGCAGACGTTTGTATAAACATATGATGGTATTTAGATGCCTATTAGAGAAGTTGCATTGTATTTATTTTAGTGGACTTGATATTTAGATGCTTATTAATATTATCATAACTTTTGTATTTAATTTAGTTTATTTTCATTAAAAGTTTCAATTAACATAGTCTTTTCATATGTAGTATTTTAATTTGAGTAAGTTACATAAGTTTTTTGTTCCCCGTTTATTTGTCACTTTTGTCATTGGGAATTATAAAACTATTTGTACTTTTAAATGGCAGATTTTGAGTGAATAAGTTAGATAATTTTTTTTCTCTATCGGGACAAAGTCATGTATGACTTAACACATATTATATCCCGTGCATGGAAGCAAAACATTGTTTTTGACTATAAAAGTTGCTCCAATGTAACTATGTGTAGCATGAGAAAATTATAGCTTATTAACTTACCCGTGTGATGCACAAATGTTGTATTTAATTGTTCATCACGTAATGTTTACCTGTCAGCCCTACGTATACTTTTTTAAATCAATTTGTTTATCATAGAATCAGTCCCCCACTCGATTTGCAAGGTGAAAATCCCTCTTTTTCTGGTGAAAAAACCAAATGAAATTTCATGCAAATTATAAGTTGCACTGTCACATATGAGAATGAACTGATAAATTCTTAAGATTTTAATTATATGTTGACCCGTGTGGTAATAATCAGTATCATGTTGACCCGTGTGGTCATATTCAATATCATGTTGACCCGTGTGGTCATATTCAGCTTTGAAACAACCTGACTTTCTTGACACCACAACTTTTTCATAAATTTAAGTATCGATTTTGGTATTGACTTGATTGTTTATTATTTGAACTAAAAAAAATAACATATTGAATAATGATGTTATTAAAAAAGCTCTCAAGCCATTTAATTAAAGATAAATAATGTATGATTATGAGTTTGAAGATATAAAGTTGCATTATTTAATCTTTAATAGTATTGCAAATAATATTCTTTTAATATTTCTAATTTGTTTGACAAATCTCGTTACAAAAACAAAGGGGGAAAGGGGGGGGGGTGGGGGGGAATCTCATTGTTAACGTAAAAAAAAAAAAAAATGTCGTATTTTATTATGTGAAAATTTCTATCCTACGCCACATATGGAGTGCGTTTATTTAAAGGAAAAATGTGCAAGATTATTTTTTGTTAAAAGGCAATAGTGGTAACATCCTTTGGTTTGGTATCTTAACAGTTGCCTTGATGCAACATATATTTTAGAGTAAATTACATAGATGGTCCCTGTGGTTTGCCCAAAGTTTCACCCACAGTCCCTGAAAGTTAAAAGTTGCATGGATAGTCCCTATCTCTGAAAAGAATAACACTAATGGTCCCTTTCTTAAATGTCGTTAAGTGACTTCCGTTATAATTTACACGTTAGTCCCTTTTGGTTAAATATCGTTGCATCGTTTATCCTTTATAATAATGGTCGTTTATAACTTAAAGTTTTTCGACTTTTTCTTACGTTTTCATACGTTTTCATCCGTTTTTATACGTTTTCATGCGTTTTAATCCGTTTTTGTCCGTTTTTATACGATTTCGTCTATTTTTCTTACGTTTTCATCCGTTTTCATGCGTTTTTATAAGTTTTCGCTCATTTTTCTTACGTTATTGTCTGTTTTCTTACGTTTTCATCCGTTTTTATTCGTTTGGGTCCGTTTTTATACGTTTTCTTTCATTTTCATCGGTTATTTTTATGTTTTCATATGTTTTTCTTCGTTTCCTTCTTTTTTCATCCATTTTTATTCATTTTCATCCATTTTTATACGTTTTCGTCCATTTTTATACGTTTTCGTCCGTTTTATATGTTTTCGCTCCATTTTTCTTACGTTTTTATCCATTTTTATACGTTTTCTTATGTTTCTGTCTGTTTTCCTTACGTTTTCATCCATTTTTATACATTTTAATCCGTTAACGTATAAAAACGTATGAAACCAGATGAAAATGTATAAAAATAGATAAAAGTGTATGACAATTTAAGAAAAACGGATGAAAGCATATAAAAACGAATGAAAATGTATAAAAACGGACCGAATGTATGACACGTAAGAAAAATGAGCGAAAACATATAAAAGCGGATAAAGAATATTAAAACAGATGAAAACGTAAGAAAAACGAACGAAAACGCATAAAATGGATAAAACGTATAAAAATATAAGAAAAACGGACGAAACATATAAAAATGGACCAAAACGTATAAAAACGGACGAAAATGAATAAAAATGAATGAAAACGAAAGGAAACGGAGAAAAACATATGAAAACATAAAAATAACCAATGAAAATGTAAGAAGACGTATAAAAATGAACGAAAACATATAAAAACGGATAAAAACATATGAAAATGTAAGAAAAATAAAGGAAAACGTATAAAAACAAGCGAAAGCGTATAAAAACGGACCCAAACGGATAAAAATGGATGAAAACGTAGGAAAACAGACAATAACGTAAGAAAAACGAACGAAAACGTATAAAAACGCATGAAAACGGATGAAAACGTAAGAAAAACGGACGAAATCGTATAAAAACGGACGAAAACGGATTAAAACGCATGAAAACGTATAAAAACGGATGAAAACGTAAGAAAAATTCGAAAAACTTTAAGTTATAAACGGCCGTTATTATAAAGGATAAACGATGCAACGATATTTAACCAAAAGGGACTAACGTGTAAATTATAACGGAAGTCACTTAACGACAGTTAAAAAAGGGACCATTAGTGTTATTCTTTTCAGAGATAGGGACTATCCGTGCAACTTTTAACTTTCAGGGACTGTGGGTGAAACTTTGGGCAAACCACAGGGACCATCTATGTAATTTACTCTATATTTTAATTTGTGACTAACAAATAAACTGCATTTACTCATTAATTAATCTGGCTGAGAAAGCCAATTATATGATTTATTTATTTTATAAAATTTCAACTTTTTTGGAAGTTGGTTAACATTATCATATGACTTTCCTTAGTTAGAGGGTTGACTTCATTGATGGTTTAAGAAAAACAATTACCTTAAAGAATTGAAATGAAAAAAATTATACATTCGATCATACTCCGTAGTTAATAAGGGAGTAACTTCTGCAAGGGACATGTGTGATGTTTTTACCATACATAGCGTCTACTTTTTCTCACTGACGTAAACATTTCACAATTTATGTGAAGATTAAAAGTGATCTTTGGGCGATTATCATGGATATATGTCAACTCTTTGACACTCTTTTTCTGAACATATACTTTTAGAAACAACCATAATAAGAATTACACACATCACTCAATATATATATACAAAAAATTAGTTTTTTCTAAAATATTGTCTTAAAAAATTTTTTTTAAAAATAGGTATAGATTAATAAAATCCCAAGCTTATTATGTGTGGTAAGAGAAGTACGCCTTAAACTTCATTCAAACAAAATTACATGTCCATAATCATTTAGTAATTTTTATGGGATCAACATGGATAAAAGTATACCTTGAGCACGAAGATAGGTCAAGGAAAGCATTATGATTTATGAGAGCGCATGAATGATCATGTAAAAAGACAATGGAGTCAAAGATGAGCATTTAACGCTATAAAGAAAAAATCGAACCCTTACGTTTGCCAATGCATGGAAATAATGCATATGATAAATCATATTGTTATAGATCTTATGCAACGTTTCTTTATTCCCACACTTTTTTGGTAGTACCATACATAACTTTGTGTTTTTGTAATCAATTTGTGATACTATTTTATCATATCATTAACATCATATGTGTTGCATTATTTCACATTGTATTATATGATCACATACACCTCATAGAAATCATACAATTTGAGGTACACCATGAGTACATAACTACAACTAATACAATTTCTATTATATGGGGCATGTACGTGTAAATTATTAGAGAGGTCTATATATAAATGATTAATTATAATGCGTGATGAACCTTTCTCAATAATAGTTTTACAACGTGGTTCCATATTTGATAATGAAATAGTGTTTGATCTAATTTTTTAGACGTAATGAACACTAAACAAAGAAATATTTAAACACTAAACACTAAAATCTATTGGTTTATTCTAGTTATACTCTAGAATATTTAAACACTAAACAAAGAAAGAAAGAAAAAGAAAATCTGTTGTTCCAAAATGAAATCAGTAAAGTAGTAAACCCATACAATGACCAAAGACCCGCTTGTAATTTGATATAACCAAATCAAATATCATAACTTGGCCTAACCCTACACATACTTCTTAGTTCTTATTATCAGCCGCCCCCTTCATACCTTATATCTCCCACTTATCATTTCAGTCAAAATCAAACTCATCTAATCATATCCGATCTCATCTCCATCATCTTCAATCATAATCGAAACACAACCGTACCTAGATGTGTTTAGTTTCTTCCCAATCCGAACCAAGAAATCATTTAGAAGGATTCAAGATCCTTGAGGGTCTCGGGTAGGTTTATGTTTAATGTGTTTTCGTTTACACTTTGGTCAATTAACAAACCAAAGAAAGTTCATAACAAAGTTGTTAGAAAACTTTCTTTATGTTTCGAATAAAGAGAAGCAAAGCTTCGTAAAGAATCCATGATGATATATGTTCCACTAAAATAATCTAGAAAAGATTATAAACAAAGTGGAACGATTTCTGAGATCTTGTGTTCTTGTTTATCATTCGAATAGCGTAGATCTTGTTTGTTGTTTTTGTATTGTTTTTGAACGAAACAAAGGAAAGAAGATAACATAATTGTTATATTTCTTTTACCTTTTCTTTCGGATATAAATTGAAGCAAAGTCTTCGAAAAAATGGATCGACCTAGTATGCCGAGAGATGGTGGTGAAGATCGTTAAAAAAATGAGATGGTGATAGTTTTATTTATACTCTTCAAAATCCAACTGAAAAGTCTTATATTTAAAGACTTATTGATACAATGAGGATGCTTTGTATTCTTTTTTCAATACACAAATGTGAGCATTCAAGCCATGGATATTTGCATTCAAGATGAGACTCTTCGTAAACGAAATTTTTTGTAGTTATTTTGGTATGCATACTCATGTTTGTACCGTACTTATGGTTGTGCACAACCCCCCTTGCACATTAAATTAAGGGGGATAAGCTTTATATATAATAGATGTTTAAAAGAATTAAAAGTGTATAATTATGGAATACATGAGTTCATTAAATGTGTTTTCTTTAAATATGGAATGCTTAAACAACACCCAGTGGGTTGTTGTTTGCAAAACCTTATTTTTTTATCACGAAAATAGAAAGCCTATACATCTTAAAATTTTTATTAACGAGATTTAAACACCCTCTTATAAGACATTGAAGACACCTTACTACTGTTACGGTAGTACTAGGATGTCACATTGAACATTATTTGTCTTAAACAACATTATATAAAAGTGTTAAAGAAAATGTATATAAAAATAGACGAAACTAAAGCTAAAATTGATCGGGTGAAAAAAATAAAAAGTAAATTGTGGTAAAAAAAAAAAAAAAAAAAAAAAAAAAAAAAAAAAAAAAAAAAAAAAAAAAAAAAAAAGAAAAGAAAAACAACACCCACAATTTTAGGTTAAAATAATTGAGTTCAGTGAAAACTAAATTCACTTTTCACTTACTGATAAACTAACTAAACAATAACTAGAAACACAATTCATATAGATTGGGCATATTTAAAAAAAAAAAATTATTCTACGAAAATTTATACTACGAATCTAATTTCTATCATGTCTCGTGTCAATGCGAGACCCTTAGTTTTAATTCCGTCCCTGTGTATAAATAAAACATGGAGCGGGTTATTTGGGTTCCATTCCATTTAAACTCCAGGTTTATGCTCACCCAAAAAGCCCAAATACACACAATAAAATTACAAATTTGGACATGAAGGTCTAATATTGATATTTCTTGACAATTGGGAACCTCATATCAATTTGTGTGGCATAGGTTGAGATAAGCCAAACTCTTCCTCAAATCCACCAATCCCCCCCAATCCCCCCTTCACTCACACAAACACACACAAACACACATTTTCACTCTCCATTGTCACAAGTACCATTTGTGTATTCCACCACAACACAATGGCTAACATGATAATGGCTTCTTCCAAAACACTAATCACCTCACCTCCAGCTCCCAAAACCCCCCCTACCCTCACCCTCCCCCTCATTTCCAAACCCCTCAAATTCTCCCCCAAAACTTTGTCCTTTACTCTAGCAACCACTTTGGCAACAACTCTAGCAGCAACTCCTTTACCCTCTCTAGCCGAAGAGTTCGAAAAAGCGCAGTTATTCGACTTTGATCTCACCCTGCCCATCATAGCTGCAGAGTTTCTTTTCCTCATGTTCACACTGGACAAGCTTTACTACTCCCCATTAGGCAGCTTCATGGACAAGCGTGATGCCGAAATTAAGGAGAAGCTCAGTAGCGTGAAGGACACGTCTGCTGAAGTTAAGCAGCTGGAGGAGCAAGCTGCTGCGGTAATGCGAGCTGCCCGGGCGGAGATATCGGCTGCGTTAAACCAGATGAAGAAGGAAACTGCAGCTGAAGTTGATGCGAAGTTGGCTGAGGGGAGGAAGAAAGTTGAGGCTGAGCTGCAAGAGGCTTTGTTGCAGCTGGAGAAGCAGAAGGAGGATACGATTAAATCGCTTGATTCGCAGATTGCGGCTCTTAGTCAGGAGATTGTTAACAAGGTTCTTCCTGTTCAATGATTTTGTTAAGGTTTTTGTTGTATGAATTTGGAATGCAATAACAATTACTTGTTTATA
>LBNU01031551.1:72503-129837 GCA_014162995.1 Artemisia annua | reverse complement strand
AAAAAAAATGATCATTTTAATTGTATGATAGTGGTTGCTACTGTAGTATGACCAGGTCAAGAGGATTTCTGCTTCAAATTTTAGGTATTTTTGGACGAAGGTGCTTTTTGGAGAGATGATGTTTCTGGAGGAAGAATTATGGGTAAAGGAACAATCAAGACTGGGAAATTGGATTTTGAAAAGGTTCATTATGGTCTCAGAATCTCAGTTAACTTCTATAGTTTCTCAGATTTTGGACAAAAAAAGGTACTAGTCTTTTCTTGAGAAAATGAATCTCCTAATTCATTCCCAGAGTTTTAAGCTTGATGATGAAAAATTGGTGATTCTGAGAGCACCAAGGAACAATGATGTTTACAGCAGTTGTATAACTGAAGTATTTATCTACTGAGAATGCATACAGTGTGGTCAGCAAATGCATCTATGGATTAGACAGCACATTTGTTAGCTCTTAGATAGTCTAATATTATTTTAGGAAATCATAAATATGAAGGCGGAATTTCAACATAGAATCAATCATTATTATGAAACAAGGTTTTCATTCATTCATCTTACTCTCTAACGATTCAAACCTTAATAACATGTTCTCCTTTGATCAACGGTAAGAACACGTTATTCTAAACTAAACAACTAAACGAACTTATACCCTTGGCCGTTTATCTCCTACGCCTAGGTTAACCAACACCTTTATCGACATCATTATGGGAAGATCATTAATTATAAAATCCTACACCCTTGATCTCTTTCTTATAGAGAGATATTTAGGGTTTACAAAATACCTACGAATGACTAATAAATAAAACTTCTTTGCAAGCAGTCAGCTTCCCATTGTTTGTAGAATTCCTTCTGTCACTTCAGCCCTCATGTTTCAATTTCTTCTTGTTTTGCTATCATAAATCATCATATAGACCCAACGAACGTTCCGCCTATTTGGATGATGGACAAAAACAAACACCTTTGTGACGAACTTCCCATAGACGAAGTAGAAATTTGAGGATAAATCTCACCATGAATGAAACAATCTTTGTCTTCCCCTTAAATCATGCTATGCCACTCGAACATCTCTTCCAAATCTCTTCCCCTTTTTGTTATCAACAAATAGGGAACATATGCAAATAATGATCTTGACCACCACGAACCAATACCACGCTTCTAATCAAAGCCTTCCAATGTTTCAAATTGCCCTCCATGAAGAACACCAAAATGCTTACGAAAAATGAATCCAAAACAATAGAAACTCCAACTAGTAGTAGTAGTAATGATCAACAATAGTAAAAATCAAACACTTCCCCTTGAGTGGTGCATGTAGATGGTTGAACATTTAATCAATAAGCTTCCCCTGAAACCAATATGTTTACCATCTCCTGAATCTTCAATTCTGTAAGCTCCTTGTAATGATTAATGATGAAGAAAACCAAATATAACGAACTTCATGAAGAAGTAGAATAACCCAAACTTGTGTCTTATGTCTTGTACTTAGTATGTGACTCCAAACTCATATGAAACACCAATATAAGTAGACCGCAATCCCTTGACAAAATCCTCAACTAATATGAGACACTGAGCACTACAATGTAACTCCTTTAAGTGATAGCCAATGTGTGCATAGAGCATCATAAGAAAAATCACACTTCTTTGGCTAGATTTATCAGGTCTTTGTCACTTCTTTAACGCTCAAACAAGTTATCTCCAAAGTGTAACACCCACTTTGAGATATGATAAGACCACTCATCCAAGAAACTCCACTTCACCTTCAAATAAGTGATAAACAATCTTCTTCATAATCAATTAATCAAATAAACCAAATAACGAGCCTTTTGAAACCTTTAAGAACAAAAACTTCTTCCTGTGTGTGTGAATCAAATAATCTTCTGTGTGTGTAATCCAGAACCAATCTTTAATCAATCATAGGTACTTCCCCTTACTGCTCTTAAATCATGCATATATATTGAACCATAAAGCTCTTTACTTGTCTCCATAAAGCATTCAAACACAGCAGTACTTTGCAATAAAACTCAACAGTACTTTCAATGTATGAGCAGTACTTTAAAAATAATGAACAGTACTTTGAATTATACGGGCAGTACCTTGAAAAATATCGAGCAGTACGTTGCAAAGAACAACAGTACTTTCAAATTCAGTAGAAACTCGTAAGCTTAGCAGTACTATATTCACTTACAGCAGCAGTATCGAAACTTGTAGCAGCAGTATAAAGATAATGCTAGCAGTAGTAAAATTTGAACAAATTTATTCTTCATTCACTGCTTCCAGTAGATGCACACCCATTAAAATATATCCATGTATCTCACTACTCACAACGTAACAACGAATTAATATAATCGAACACTTTAAAATAATAGCAAACTCCAATCGCTGACCCACAATGTATTATATAAATCATCACAAAGTAGTGCAAAACCCACTATCTTGAAGAATTAATTCGACCAATTAATTAATCTCCAAAATAGTTTTCTTCGACAATAAACCACATGATAGATTCAAAACCCCACATCATATATCAAAAATACGAGTTTAGAATATAATTCAAATTCATCTCACCAATTAATGAACCTATGATTAAACTTGTATGATGATAACCAATCAAAATAACCCTTCACGTGATGAAACTTCTGACCCACGATTACCTTTAAATATAACCAGCCCATGATAAAAATCAACCAATCGTGAACAAGTTACATCGACCAAAAAAAAAAAATCGCACCAATTTAATGCATTCTGATATCTCCAATTTATTAATAGCTAACCCACGAACAGAATTAATCAATAATCATGCCATGGACCCACGATTAGCATTTATCCCATGATAACCAAACTAGTATGAGATTAATTTGGAAATTGAGTACCAGTCAATGACAAACGAATAAACAAATCTTTTCCTCACTGACCCATATGAATTCCACAATCTCGGTGTCACAGAAAAACAAAAACGATTAACTTTTAAACAGATCGTACCTTTTCCAAAACCTGCTTCACATCGACAGTAACCTTGAAACATCCTAGATCACGAGCCACCTAGCTCTTGATACCAATTGTGAAGATCGTTGTAGCTCTTAGACTAGGTCTAATATTATATCTAGGAACACATAATAATGAAGGCGGAATATTCAAACATAGAATCAATCATTATTATGAACAAGGTTTTTCATTATCACTTACTCTCTAACGATTACAAACTTAATAACATGTTCTACCTTGATCAAGTAGAACACGTTATCTAAACTAAACAAATACGACTAACCCTAGGCGTTTATCTCCTACGCCTAGGTTACAACACCACACCTTTAGTCGACTACATTATGGAAGACTTAATTATAAAATCCTACACCCTTGATCTCTTTATATAGAGAGATATTAGGGTTTACAAATACTACGAAGGACTAATAAATAAAACTTCTTTTGCAAGCAAGTCCTTCCCATCTTTTGTAGAATTCCTTCTTGTCACTTCAAGCCCTTCATGTTTCATTCTTCTTGTTTTGTATCATCAAATCAATAATAGACCCAACAGCGTTCAACTGGAATCCTGCCTCTTCCTTTTGTATTAGCATCAATGCTTTCTGCAGATATTCTGAAGTCTTCTTTTGAGGCTTAGTAGGACAGTTCCTCGCCATATGACCGACACATTGGCAATTGAAACACTTAATCACATTCTGCTGATTCCCATTCACATTTCCATAATTCCCACCAACTGGTGCTGCAACATTTCCAAACTGATTACCCATAACCTGATTACCAACATTCTGACCCATCTGATTTCCAACAACTTTACCCATCTGATTCCCAGCATACTGGCCCAATTGATTCATCTGATTCGGCATATTCTGATTACCCATTTGAAATCCCGTAGCATATCCTCGCTGATTCCCCATAACTCCCAACCATTTGACATGCATTACCCATCTGATTTGGCATATTGTGAGTGTTCGATGAAATTCGTTGGTTGTTGTTAGTTGGTGTGGAACAGCGTCCTTGGACTGCTTTTGTCAGAAGAGCAAGTGCTTGTGTCAAAGCATCAGTAGAATCAGTAGTGAAGTCTTGTTCTTGGAATTGTGGATATTGTTGTTGTGGAATGACTTGTTGTTGTTGTGGGTAGAATTGTTGTTGTGGAATTGCAGTTGTGTGTTGTGAAATGTATTGTTGTTGCATGTAGTTGTGAGTGGAAGGTGATGATGATGGTTGATATGTTGTGTTCAATGATGAAGGTGATGGTGTATTAGCAATGAGTGCTAGAGGATCATTTTCTTAGCTAGCATCTCAGCTCTAACTTCATTTGCCTCAGCCTGATTCTGCTTCAAGAAATCGTACAACTGATCATAAGTAACATCATGCAAATTCTTCGTCTGATAAATAATAGTGACGTATCTTCCCCATTCCGGTTGTAGCTCATTCAGAAAGATTGTGTTGTTAGAAATGTTTGTCTGAGTGAGGTTGTGCCTTGACAAATCATTCATGATCTTGCAGAATCTGAGATAATACGACTCTATGGATTCACCAGGAATTGAAGTGAACTTGCGAAGTTCCTTAAGCAATTGTGTTTCCATTTCTTGTTTCCCGATATCCGTTCCATACATAAGCTTCTTAACTCTTTCCCAGACTGCATGAGCACTTTCTTCACTATCCACTGTAGCATAAGTCGATTCTGGTAGACCAAGAACAACAAGGTGAAATGCTTGATCATCAGCAATGATTTGTTGTCGATCTTCTTTGGTGTAGTCAGTCTCATTCTGAAGTCTGTGGAAAGGTGGTACTGGGGGGTTCCATTCGGATCACCAGGGTCTAGTATTTCTCTTGGTTTGAAAGGACCATGCAAAACAGAATTAACAAGAAGTGTTCCATTTGTTTTGCTCTTAAGATAGCGTATCATTATACTAGCCCATTGTGAATAACCACCCTTTGAAAGCATGAGAGGTCGGTTTTCAGCACCGGCGGCATGAATATCTTGTTGAGTTGCCATGATGATGTGATTCAAAGTGAAAAGTCGTGAAAGGTTGTTGTTGGATCTTTAGATGAACGTAGGTTGTTGTTGTATATTAGGTTTGATGAAACTTTAAAGGCGTATACGGTTGTTCTTAGTGAGTTTGAATTTTCCCTCCAAAAATCGAATATGAAAATTTTCTTACCCAAAATTTGAAAAACACTATGGAATGCAATTCTAAGGTTGCACGAAAAATTTGAGTTTTAAAAATTTTGACGCCAAATTTTATCGAAAAATTTGAATTTTGGCCTAAAAATGTGAATTTTTGATCAAAATTTTCAACGTTATACCAAAATTTAAATCTCGCGTAAAAATTGAACGTTTAATCTCCAGTAAAAAATAAATTTTACTCAAATTTTCCCGCCAAACTCACTGAGATTTTGGTTTTGTTTTGTTTTCTTACTCGCTATCAAGGTTCTCTTACTCGCAAAATAATTTCATACTCGCGAAGAATAGTATTTGAAACTCGCTAAACCAAAATTCCTTACTCGCAAAGTAGAATATTTCCCATACTCGCTAAGTTAATATTTCCCATACTCGCTAAGTTTGAAAACTATGATACTCGCTAAGATTTTATTATTTTGATACTCGCTAAATGTCAACTTTGATACTCGCTAAGTTTAGTTGATACTCGCAGAGTTTTGTGATACTCGCTAAGGAGAAAAACCTTACTCGCTAACGATAAGGTATAAAGGTAAACTCGCCAGATTTTGTGATACTCGCTAACCAAAAGAACAATACTCGCAAAATCCAAGGCAATACTCGCTAACAAAATTCGAAACTCGCTAAAACTCTATAGCATACTCGCTATCAATACTCGCTTGAAACCAGCCAAACTCGCTAATATTAGATCAATACTCGCTAGAACCTTACAAAAACATCCATACTCGCTTAACCCTAAAATCCATACTCGCTTAACCCCAAAAAAATTAAGCTGATCGAATTTTTTTTAACAATAACGAGTAGTATATGATCTAAAACGAGTAGAAACCAATCAAAACACCAAAAAACCTTTAACCTTAATCAACCAAACTTAACTTGCGAAGAAAGAAACCTAACGACCCAAATAAAAGCCAAACGACCCAAAAACCAATCAAAACTAAATCTAAACCAACCTAAATCTATCCCTTGGCGATTGATACCACTTGTATGAGCCCGGAAACAACCTAAATCACGACCTTATTCAAGAAGATCTAGAGAGAGAAAGAGAGATGTAGAGAGAGAGAGATGGGAGGATCATGTGTGTAAAATATAAGCTATGTTATTACCAAATGATCAACCAACCTCACAATAGAGGTTTACAAATCCTTATATAGAGCTAGGCATGTTAGCTTTCATGCTTATACAAGTTTAGCCCTTGAACTTTTATCTTTCTAATAAACTTGAACAAATAACTTTGAAATACTTTCTAACGCAACCTATTACATGATTCTAGAATATAATGACCGACACTTCATAATATAAAAAATACAATGCTAACATAAATGAACCCAGAAGGAGGCCCCTACGAAGGTTATTGAATTTGAACCTTCTTCGTAAAATGAACCCAAAAGGAGGCCCCTACGAAGGTTATTAAATTTGGACCTTCTTCATAAAATGAACTGAGAAGGAGGCCCCTACGAAGGTTATTGAATTTGGACCTTCTTCATAAAATGAACTTAAACAGAGGCCCCTTCTTCTCCAATTCAGAACATAATGCAGGCTGTAACAGAGACGACTCTGTTTAAACCCGACAAAAGCTATTGAAATGGTAAACATAAAGTTTGTGGTTGGAGGAAAATCTCATGATGAGAGATAAAAGTGAAGATTTCAGTGGTGTTTCCATGTGGTAACAAGGATGTAGGGAATTGTGGTTGAATTCGACCGTTATTTATGGAAAACGGTTATTTGACTCGGAAAAACGGGACTTATTGTTGCGTGTCCTACGGATGGCGCCACTGATTGTACAAAAAGTTGCACATACCAGGCCGTCAATGGTGATTAACGGAATTAGGGGTGATGGTGGTGATGCGAGTGCAAGATAACCTGAAAATAAGAAATAGAAGACACTACGTTAAGTGATTGCGCAGGGGTGGGACCCTGCGAACCACCTCCGGCGTGTGAATAAGTATTTGGTATGATAAGTTTAGTGAAATTCGTAGTAAAGTGGAGTTGTAGAGATTGCATACCAGACTTGTGACTCGTCCAAGACTATTTATAGGAAAAGAAAATAGCTTGGAGAAGTGCTTGCACGTTTTTAGGAGATCATGGGGGCGTCCCATGATTTTAGGAGATCATGGGGGTGTCCCATGATTTGTGGTAACCGCTAGGGCTTAGTGCCCCACTCTTCCTGGTTTAGTGGGAAGGCTAAGGAGAAAGAAGGGACGTGGGTAAGACCAGGTCATGAATTAGGCTCCTCCGAAGAGTGACGGAGGGCCCCTGCTAACCATGTCGGAGGGCCGCTCCTAACCGTGACAAAGGGCCCCTACTAACCGTGACGAAGAGCCCCTCCTAACCGTGATGGAGGGCCCCTGCTAACCATGACGAAGGCCCCCTCCTAACCGTGATGAAGGGCCCATGCTAACCGTGACTGAGGGCCCCTCCTAAACATGATGGAGGCCCCTCCGAACCATGACAGAGGTTAGACACTATGAGTGCTTTGGGTGAAGGTTGGCGGATTCCCTTGCGGTAGCCATTGTTAATGACTTTACGCCGACATTATGTGTAGGACGAAGGCGTAGGCTTCTTCCTTTAGGAGGGTACATCATTACCCTTTGAACAAATGGTAAACTAAGTACCAAAGTGACGGTAACGCTCCTTAGCAGAGTGGAGGGTACGTTATCAGGAACATTAAGACCCCCTTCAAAAAAGTATTCTACATAAAGACCTATGGCGTCATCTGGTAATCGGTCCACCGTCATACCTTTCGGAGGAACCCTAGGATTCAGATCTAGGGGTATTCCGAAGGATTCAACAAGGGCTCGGATATCCGCTGGACTCATTTTAGAGGTCCTCTTTTGTATATCAAATTTTATCGAAGGGTCATCCCTCACAAAAATATTCCCCTGACCTACCGACGCGGAAGATTCCNTATTCTACATAAAGACCTATGGCGTCATCTGGTAATCGGTCCACCGTCATACCTTTCGGAGGAACCCTAGGATTCAGATCTAGGGGTATTCCGAAGGATTCAACAAGGGCTCGGATATCCGCTGGACTCATTTTAGAGGTCCTCTTTTGTATATCAAATTTTATCGAAGGGTCATCCCTCACAAAAATATTCCCCTGACCTACCGACGCGGAAGATTCCGACATAACAGGAACGTGGAAAGAAGAGATACAGCCAAATAAACTAAACAGGGCAACGCAAAGCAAAATGTACCTCTTTAAAACGCAACAACTAATATAGCACACCGTATGGAAGTCCGTTCGGAATATCGTTCGGAGGCAGAGGAAAGAAAATTACAGTGGTAAAAAATGAAAAGAAACGAGCTATTTATAGGTAAAAAAGATGCGCGCGAAATGACGCGCCGTACAAAGGGCTGACGTGTCACCATCCAGACCGCACAATCCAAAGACACGCACACGTGACAAAATATGAAGAGCGCGGTAAAAACGGCGGCGTTCTTAAAACGACATATTAATTATATTTGGCATTTTTTGCCTAAACAACAAAACCATTACGTACCCTCTGGATACGTAACTCCCAGAAGAACCGAAGTAACAACTTACAAGTATCACACCATTGGCATAACCAATACTATGATACTGGGGGGGGGACATGTTGGCGTACGTGTCCGTAGGACCCACGCCGAATGATCTAGATCCGGCATCCGGATGACTCTGATGCCCGGACAATTTCAACAACCGGATGGCTTTACCTCTCCGGATTACCCTGCCATCCGGATATGCGATACTACGCGAACCAAAGTACAAATAATACACAAAGTACACGATAATGGAATAAATATATACGAACGAGCACAAACCCCAAAAATACGTGCAAATGGTCGGCAAGGACAAAGATTACTCACCTATATAAAGAAAACAAATCTTCATCTTATGGTAATTAATTCACTCTCTTTCTCTAAACTTTCACTTATACTTTATCTCTCTATAAACGTATACTTACTCTCACGCCGGAGGTTGGTCCTGGGATAAAACCCGGGGCGAGACTAACGGACGTATATGTTTTGTAGGAATCCAAAGGACCTTTAAACCATACATAGGACCTGACGATAATCCAGAGGATTCAGGAGAATCCGAAGGACACATATTGTTTGTTCGGGGTGAACGCAAGATTTTACCTCAACATGCACTTACGGGTTTTCATGTTTACTTCCAGTTGATTCAGTTTTCCATGTACACAGTGATATTCTGATTTTGAAATATTGAAATCATTAGGAGGGGAAAATGTGTACATCATTCGGTATCTATGAGGTATTGAGCTTAATTGTTTACTTTGGTGTTACCATTTCGAATTCATATTATATAGGGGAAGAAATAGTGTACTCATAGAGGTATTTATCTAGTATTTTGGTCATTCCTAGCTTCTTTTTTATCTAATACTAAGGAGATTTGGGTACTTAGTAGTGGTGCCACAGACCACATTTGCATATCATCGACACTAATACATGACATTGACGCTATCCATCACCCAATCCTTGTTCACTTACCAAATAGACAAGCCATAAAAGTTACCACAGTTAGATCAGAAAAACTTACACCGTCATTCACACTTACAATTTTTGTTCACATCCCAGCATTCACCTATAACTTAATATCAATAAGCAAACTCATTGTTTCATCTCACTCAACCATCACTTTTACTCATAAGGAATGCATTTTTTCAGTGCCATGATGACACTATTACTACTGGAAGACTCTTTGGTGGACTCTATGCTTTAACTATAATATCAGAACCCTCTATTACTACTGGAAGACTCTTTGGTGGACTCTATGCTTTTACTCTGATGAACTCAAATAAGTACATATTATTATCATCATTTATCCTATTTATTTGACTTGTTTTACTATATTATTTATGAGAATCGGTACTTTAATGTTTACTTTAGTAATTCTCAGGTAAAAACAAGCAATAGGTGAAACTTGGTGATTTTGGACTAATTATGGAGCAAAACAAGCGAGATGTCAAAAGTCTACTGAAATCCAGAAGATGTGCCGTATCTATCTCAATAGATACGCCGCAATATCATACTTCGATGAATTCGAAGACCATTGCCTGACTTTGAAGAATGCGCCGCATGTAACTCTATCATGCGCCGCATATGAAACTTTGGTCAACAAAGAAGATCAAGCTCGTTCTACTCCAGATACGCCGCATTACACTTCTAACATACGGCGTATCACTATCAAGACTTCACCAAAATACAATCCAAGATACTGAAGGACATGCGCCGCATAAAGATTCAAGATACGCCGCATCTGAAGACGGTGTACGAATATTCCAGAATATATTAATCTTGGACCCCACGTGAAGTTAAGTCAATGTGCCGCATCTACTTACTCAATTCGCCACATCGAGCCCTCAGACAGAAACTATAAATACCTTAAGACCTAGACGAATTTTTTGTGTAACATAACCCTAAGGACCCGAGTTCAATCGAAGAATAAACACAAGACACACCCCAAACGAAGATATTAGAGCTGTAAGAAGGTCATGCATGTATTTAATTCATTAAGTAGTTTTGTTTTATTGTAATAGTAGGCTTTAAATCATCAGGATTGATGGGCTTGTGGCCACCATACTGCTCCCCTTAAAATTGCTTTCCCATCAATTAAAGTCTATATGATGATGTTTTTGGTGACTTATTAGTGCTTTGATAACCTTTGTGTCTAGCTGAGCCTTGCTTAGGCCGACATACCCCTTCCTCGCCTACTTAGCTGACGTCTTTAGATAAATAGGATAGATATAAGTGATCATTAAGGGTTTAATCGCCGATATAACGAGATCCAACGAGACAGATTAGATTACGATACGCTTCATATAGAACTAGCAATAAAACAAGTGACAAGGTTACTTAACTATCAGGACATGCCTTCTTCTGCTTCTAATTATCTATCTGTGTACGTGTATGCTATTCGCTGATTCGTGCTCATTAGTTTAATTTACTGTTTAATATAACTAATCTGTGCCAGTCTCTCAGGCTGAACCCCCTTTCGTTAGATTAGGCTGTAAAACTAACTTAGGACATTAAAATACTGATTAGGTTAATTAGATAATATGTTCCACTCTTAGTAATCGACACTCTACTTACCATTATATTCATACTGGCCGGGTACACTGCTCGTTAAGTGTGTGTGTTGTTGATAAGTCGGCTAAATATAAATTTAAAACTTGAGTAGGCATTAATACTGCTAAACCGCAATAACACATCACGCACATCAAACTCTAATACCAGAACCCTCTATTTCATCTAAATCAACAATTTAAACAAGCTCAAGTATAAGCTACTTGTCGCATGCAAGACTTGGTCACCCCTGTTTTCAAGTTCTTAGAGAGAGAGAAAAAAAAAAAAAAAAAAAAAAAAAAAAAAAAAAATCTTCAATCTTTGATTCAACGTAATTCTGAACCACCTTGGACTATATGTCGAATGGCTAAAGATAATGTTCTTCCATTTCTAACAAGTGTTTCTCATGCTTCAACAAAGTTTGAACTTGTATATATTGATGTTTGGGGTCCATACATATACCCTAGTTGTAATAAATGTAAATACTTCCTTACTGTTTTTGTTGATCATTTTTCAAGAGCTACATGTACCTATCTTTTACATGAGAGACATCATGTTTCATCGATATTTAAATCATTTCACTCTTATGTTCACACTTAATTTCAAACACAAATCAAAATAATCAAGAGTGACAATGAAACATAATTCCTAAATGAATCACTATCCTCATTTTTTAAAACACAAGGCATCATTCACCAAAATCCTTTCACTATACACCACAACAAAATGCAAGGGTGGAAAGAAAGCACAAACCACTTCTTGAAATGGCAAGATCTATTTTCTTTCGAGCCAAATTTTCAATTCACCTTTGGGGTTACTGCATACTTGCATCCACCTATCTCATGAATAGACTTCCATCTAGATTTCTCAACAACAAAAGTCCTTATGAGCTTTTGTAAATCATTGGCTGCCAAGCACTTGTTTACGCTCCCACGTCTGACAAATTTGACCCAAAAGCGACACTCGCTATCCGTATTGGTTATCCACCATACCAAAAGGGTTACATTCTCTACAATCCAACAACACAAAAGACACTCATAAGCAGAAATGTCATTTTTAATGAAACTTTTTCCCTTTTCAAAAACAACCACCTTCTACATACACAACTGATTCCTACCAATTCACCTCTACGATACGCAATTGATCCTTCCATTACACCTCTACCACAAACAACACCAACATCTACTACTCCATCCACCCCCACAACCTCAACAACTGATCTAACACACGCTCCCCAAACACCCCAGAACTCACGAATACCTACTCAACATACACCACCTACATCGGTCCCAATCACCAGCCACATTTCATTCCCACAAAATCCCAAGTTACAGATATCTGAACCAAAGGCTTATGCAGATTTTTACACTATAATGCTTATCCAAGTTGGGCATTTGTGACCCATACTCAATGCGAACTTGTGGGGAGGATACATAAGACACAAGCGAACACACCAAAGAAGCTGCCACACCCATAACACTCCAAAACTGTACAGAGCGTTAGCTGACTGCAGCAACCTCACACGACAGTGATTCTACTTCGAAAGTCTAAGACCATGTAATGCAATGTGAATGGAGTTAGTTAGAAGATATTTTAGTTAGTTGATAAATATTTAAGTTAGTTAATTATTTGATTGATAAAAGTCAAAGATATTACCTTTATCTTGTATAAAATACTCTCTGTATTCATCATTTTCAGTCGAGTGAGGAAAACTCCCAAATAATCTCTCTGTCCATTTTACAATATACTGTTAGTAGTAATTAAAAGCTTACTGTTATTGTTATATAGAATTTGGGTCAATAGCTACCTTTATTTTAATGTTATTAACTTTTACAAATATGTAACACATTTAATATAGAATGTCCAATATACTTTGGACAAGTTACATAAAAAAATAATACACAATAACTGAAATTAACTAATACATATGATAAAAAGAGATACTAATTTAGTTCTGGTAGTCACTAATGACCATTAACGACACGACAGTTTCTCCTAACTTCCCCTTGACCATTTGTAAGGACTTCAATAGCCCCCATATGCACCATAGACTGAGCAAATTGATCAAAGAAAACCTTAGGGTTTTCCAAAACCTTTGTTATCTTAGCTGATTGTCGGTTTGTGAGTAACGCTGCATCAGATACAAATAAACCCTTATGTTGGTTTAAAATTCGATAGTAGTTGGAATCAAACGTGAAAGAGCTCTTAGGATCCATTTCAAGAGGAGTAGATGGATTTACAGGGTTTGGACACAAATTTCTTAGTGTTTGGGCATAAGTTGCGTCAAGTGAAGGATCAGCGTCTCCTACGCCCGTAAAGTTGTAAAGTCTTCTTGCGACGAGGGCGCAACGTGACATCCCAATTGTATGTGCCCCTAGTTATATCCAAAAAGTTTAATCAGATAAACAGCAATGTTTTATAAAAGAAGAATATATAAACATGCACGCATTTAAGAAAGCTGTATACCTGAAAGTGTTACGAGATCAATAAGGTTAAGACCTTTGCTTCCAAATTGAGATAAGAGAGTTGTGAAATTGGCGTTAGCAGATGGTAAATTGCCACCAACTTCTGAATCACGTGAGACTCTTCCATCTTTCCTTCCTGTAAAAACCGGCCATGCATCCCTTCGAAACTACAATTTTTTATGTGGATGAAGCCGGCCATTAGTTCCAAATTAAAAAGAGTGAAATAAAACTGTGAAACGTTTTTTGCTTCTGTCTTTTATTATCGACTAGGTAATTATACTCAGAAGTTAGATTGAAACTAGAATCTTTATTTTTTACGTTCGGCACAAGCTTTTAAATATGATATTGAATTAAAATGTACTTTAAGTATACTATCATACGCTAAACACTTTGATGTGAACTGACTTACTTGGAATGATACAGCATCTCTAGCTGCCAACGCAACGATGTCAGCACAGGAAACAATTCCTGGGCAATCGGCTTCCAGCTTTGTCTTTATTTCATCAATTACCTCGTATCCAGAAATAGATCTATTTGGTCCAGCCGTCTTTTCTGTTGTCGTATTTTGAGTAGGATCCAGTAGAATCGAACCATCACATCCCTACAAGTTCAAAAAGTTAATCCTCAACATTAGCAAGACATGTATTCCTTTTTCTAGTTAGCTCTAAGAAAACAATGCAGTATTACTTTGCTGAAATTAATCATGTGTGCATGCACATACATGCAATCATGAGAACAAATTAAAGTTATCACTACATTATTTATATACGGAGTATTTTATTTTTTTAATTTTTGAATGCATATTGACACATTCATAATAACTTACATAACGATATATAAGGTTAATAAAGATAATGGATTGCTTACCCTAACAAAACAGTCATGGTAATGTAGCCTTAGAAGCTTGGCTGCCAAGGAAGGATCTGCAGCTACTTTGTTCCATACAATCTCCCTCACACTATTTTCAACCGAAACCGAACCACATCTTTTCTCATAATATCTCATCTTCAACCCTCCGCCACCACCATGACCACGGCCACGTCCATTACCATTTCCATGACCAGCCATGCACCCAGCTACCAAGATGGAAGCAACCAACAATACAAAAATATTTCTCATCATGTTGGATATTTCACTTGATGTGTTTTGAGTTTTAGACCACCTTCTATCGCAACCCTTTATATAGACATACACATACCCATGCCAAGCATTGACATTTGACTCGGCATTAGTTAAACTATTTTATCAGAATAATTAATAGATTCAAAAATGAACTGTAACATATATGTGATTTCCTGTAAAATCAGTCATTATTCACATGCGCGAATTACTTGAACAAATACCTATTATATTCTCTTAGACTCGATGTAGTGGTGATCACCAAACTAACCACACAAACATACACCACAATACACGCAAACAAAGAAAAAAAATCTAGTCAAGAACATGGCCAAATCACCTCTAAAACTTGGCCTTCAATCGTGAAGGAGGAAGGGGTAATGGTGCATGACGTCTCATTAGGGTGCTCAAGGCATGGTTGATGCCCATATTACGCTGGTCTCAGTGTTTAGTCGCAAAATTCATATTAAGTGAAATAGATAATATGTTGTTCAGTTGTTTTACTAACAATAATTTTGAAAGGTACATATCAATTTAATATTGCACATCATATATAGCTTAAGTTCTATTTGATCCTTTTTTTGGATTCCTAAATTCCCAGTATGATATGAAAATGAGAATCCATATAAAAGTTTAAATTTTAAAATCATCCCTCATATCAATTGTCAAACTAGCTAGCTAGAACTAGATCTTCTCGTCTCTAAATTGACATGGTTAAATAATTTAACTAAACACCTCAACAAAGACGAGGTCCAAACTTTGGATTATTTGAAAAGATCGATCGGAACCAAGTTTGTTTTGATTTAAAGCTCACTGGGAGAATACTGACATAGATGAATTGAAAGCTCATTCTCATTTGCTGTAGAAATAGGTTTTTTAAACCCTTGTAATCCTTTTATTATTGGNAACGGTTTGATCTATATCTATTTCCTTTATCACGGCAGCTACTCCTCTACTTAGTTCCTTGAAGCAAACAGCATACTTGATAGACTTGGATATAGTTGAGGTAGTAATACTATTTGTTTTTCAAGCAATTGTTATGACTGTGTATATATTGAGATTTATCTTCTTGATAAATGTATATGTTATTATATTTTCAGGATGGAATCGTAGCACTTGCGGAAGTGGAAAAATCCTATAAACTGGAGACAAGAACCACGGAGGTCCTTATAGAAGCTTTACAATCATATACTTGGGTTATTTTGTGTTGTACTTATGGTTGAAACAATATTTTCGTGATCCTTATCTTAGTATTTTGTAGTTTAACCTTTTGGCGACTTGAAAATCGCGGATATTGAAACATTTGTGGATATGGCAGCTAGGTTTAGATATTACCACACCCCGTTTTGTAGACTTTATATGTTTTAATGCATTTCGAGGTTGTTTAGCGATAATTTGCAAGTGTTTTAGCCGATGGCGAGTTATACGTTTAGGACATGTTGATATTGAGTGGTTATAGGTGCTATTACAGGTTCTGGTTGTTACAGGTTTTGGTAGATTTTTTCCGGAAAATCCGGAAAAAAATCTGGAAAAATGCTGGTTCTGCAGCCTGCTGTTAGTAGGATGCCTCAGTTATGCCGTCGACATGTCAACGGCAACATTAACCAAAAAATATTGTTTTTTTTAATTATGCCGTCGACGTGTCGACGACATAATTAAATAATCAAAATTTTTAATTTTAAAATGCCGTGGACATGTCGCCGGCATTATATAAAACGTAATTATTATTTGTTAATTAAAACGTTAATTAATTATACGTTCTCGTCGACTTGTCGACGGGAACAATTTGACGGACAACAAATTCGTTTGACTGGAAAACGATGTGGGACCCACGATGTCGACGGCGATTGTCGACGGGAACGCTGTTCCCGACGAGGCACAGCCGTCGATATGTTCCCGTCGACATGTCGACGGCAACAGAGTTTAACTAAACACCTCAACAAAGACGAGGTCCAAACTTTGGATTATTTGAAAAGATCGATCGGAACCAAGTTTGTTTTGATTTAAAGCTCACTGGGAGAATACTGACATAGATGAATTGAAAGCTCATTCTCATTTGCTGTAGAAATAGGTTTTTTAAACCCTTGTAATCCTTTTATTATTGGAGTATTTTAATGAAGTGATGTAAAATAAATAAATAAATAAATAAATAAGTTACTAGCTAGCTTTAAATTTTATCTTTAACTAATATTAATGTTTCCCCATGGATTATATAAAGTTACATGCAAAATATTTATGTACTTACGAGTCCGGTTATGCTCAACTATCTTGTCACGACATTCGCAATGGAAGCCTTGTTTGCGCCATTATTTATTTATTTATTTTTTGTTTTTTTGTTTTTTGTTTTTTTTGTTTTTTTATCAGTATACACAAATATAAATGCATCCCTTCTTTATCATGCAAAAACATGGTTGCGGAATCTCTGAACGCATAAGTTAAATATTGATATTACATTTGATCAATGATTGCTCGAATAAATCAGCCAATTAATCCGGAAGCGCAAAGCTCGGTTAATATTTTATTCATTTACGTATATTTTGATATAAGTATATTTAGATACTTGTTAGAAATTGTTTCTAAAAGCTTACTATTATTATTATTATTTATTTTATTTTATTTTTTTTAAGAAACTTAAAGTGTTTATGTTGTTCCATTTATAGTGATTACAACTTTTTAAACTAAGTCTAATCACTCTATAATGCGGTATTTAAACAGTTTATAACAATAATATGTAAAGTAGTTTAAACACAAAGAACATAAGAGTTTTTCAACGTTTAAAATTCTTATTAGAAGTTACTCAAAGAATTTAACAACAATTTTTTCTGGAATAACAATCCTAGTTGAATTACAATTTTTTTGATCTCTTCTTAAACTTAAACACACAACCTTAGTTATGGTTTAAGTGTGAGCTTTTCTTACTCGCTGAATTGTTCAGCGGCCAAGTTCAATTTGATTAGTAATCGCTCTTAAATGTTTATCACATTAATTGCAAGAGATGCATTTACACATTTACAAACATTCTCTTTTATAGGCAGAGAATTAAGGTTTCCAAGGGGTGTCTACTTTACACGTGTTGAGCATTTAATATTTGTGAGATTGTATTAAATGCACTTGTTAGCATTAGAAGTGGTGTTCATTAATAGTTTACGGGCGTTGTAACTTAAATATGTATGTAGTTCATTAATCCTTGTAGTAATCATGTAATAGTTAGTCCGCTAAGCTAGTCCATGGGCCAAGGCCCATCAAACCCAATAAAGGCCTTTTGTAAAACACATATAAATGCCCCTCCCAAGCTTAGAGAGGGTGGGAGTTCATTTTATCATAATACATTTCACTTCAACATCTCACTAGGTCTTTCTCTCTCTACTCTCTTTTTAAAAAACCCTACATCATTATTGTGTGATCTTGATACTCTTTGGTGGCCTACAATTGGTATAAGAACCATAACAATAACGATGGAGTGATTTTTCTCCAAAAAATGGATCAAAAATGTTGTTTTTAAGCTTTTTGTGAGTTTCATTTTCAACCGAGTTCAGCTTTGCAAAAAATTTGGGTTTTACGGATTAAACCTTGAAGGTTGTTATTTTAAGTTGTATTTAGTGTTTTAGTATTGATCTAACGGAGCAAAATGGTATAAAAACTTCAAAATGAGTTTTGGTCCATTTTTGAGTTTAACTTTCGAACTCAGTGGAGTATCTCGGTAGATTTACAATTCCGGTAGTATTTCCCTACGATCTCGGTCATTTGTATCTCGGTAGAAGTACTAGGGTAGTGGTCCTAGATTTTAGGAAAGTACAATTTCGTATCACGGCCGTGTTTGGTATTTCGGTAGTTTGTGTATCTTGGTAGTTTTCATCTTTCCGAATTCGGTAGTTTACATTAGAGTATCTAAGTTGTCCAGTATCACCGAGATTAGAGCAAGTGTTCACCGAGATTGTGCATTGAGTTTTCAACGAGATTATTGGTAATATTTTCACCCAGATTTGGAGTCACATTTCACCAAGATTGTAGTCCCATTTCACCGAGATTGTAAGCAATTAATTCCATCGAGATCATTACATTTATTTCACAGAGATTTGGGACTTATATTAACCGAGATTTGGGCTCAAGTATAACCGAGGTTTGGTACTTGTTTTCACTAAAATTTTGGATTTGCTTTGTAACCGAAGTTGGGCCTAGAAATCCACCGAGTTTTGGGTTTGGCTTTACCGAATTTGAGATTGAGAGTTAACCGAAATTTGGACTTTTTAACCGATTTTTAGCTTTAATAGTCCACCGAGATTTGGGCTTAATGTTCACAGAGATGTGGGCCCATATTTTAACTGAAATTCACAATTTCGTTTTAAACAAAATTTGCACCTTCATTTGACACCTACACTAAAATTCTCAAAACCGACTTTAACAATAAAATAATCCAAAAGAACACAACTCAATTATCATATAAACCGATCCACATCAAGTTTCACACACACACACACATAATCATCATGGCATCTAAAAAAACTTTAGTAATGTTGGATCAAAAAACCGTCCTCCAATGCTTTACCGAGGTGGTTACATTTCATGGTCAGGTCGTATCACTACTACACAAAAGCTTATTAAGATCACCTCAAAAAGATCACTTTTGTTAAAAACTGTGATGCAGGTTTTACCGATCAGGTTTTAATATTTATAATAGTCTTGTTTACCTAAGGTCTACCTAATGCACTAACGGGCAGTGTACCCGGTCATGTGAGATATAGCTAAATGGTAAACCCGAGGTCGTCCCAAGAGCTATGTGTTTGGATCCTAATTAGAGTCTATATCACATTTATCAAAAGAGGGTTTATGAGTTGAATATAAATTGACAAATAAAGGTAAATAGCATAGTAAGTAAATAACTAGAAAGGAATCAATGGGGAGAAGCAGTGTTAACCTAATTACTACTTTTGTTATTATCATGATTAGTTTCCTATAAGTGCATCCTATCATGTCGTCTGGGGATTCAATTCATTTCGGATCAGAGGGTTAAATCACCTACGTCTATCTTACACCTTGTCCTATCCAAAACTATTGTAAAGCCGTGGGTTCATCGGTACGAAGATGTAAGAGTCATTAAGTGCCTCTACTAACATGGACAAGTCTAACGGATGCGGCATGGTCAGATCTTACACCCCTCTAACTCCGTTAAGCGTTTAGCATTGATAGGTGGTCCTAGGGTTAATTCGCACGTTTATGGTGATATTGCTATCACCAAGTCACATCCCTAGCGGCTTGCTTCCTAGGGTTAATTCCACAATCCTCTAAGGAACAACCAATGCTAAACACTACGGGAACTAGAGTGTCCCAAGACTCGCCATGAAAGTATTCAAACCATAGATAATAGATGCGTAGAAAACTAAATCATAACAATAACAATTTCATAAAAAGGCTAATACCAAGAGGTGATTAGCCAAACATATAGTAAACTATACCAACAATTTGAATAAAACATAGATTGAATTGAACATAGTGTTTGATACAATTTACTTGATGTAAGGTTAATGATGATGATGATTACAAGTGAATTCTCCTTTGTAAAGTGGTTGGTTGCTGCTGGAAGATACCCTGAGATGGTGCCTTAATTGCCCCTTTGAAAGGGAGGAAGAAGGATGACGAATAATGCAGAATTCGGCCTCTATTTATAGATTTCGGACCGGCTACGGCATAGTTATTGTCCAACTATGACGTAGCACCAGTATAGCTACGGCGTAGCGTGTTCTGGGCTCAATCTGGCAATTTTTCAATGCTACGGCGTAGCTGTTTTGTGAGCTACGCCGTAGCTACTTCAATCAGTGTTTTGGTCATCTTCGAAAAACCATATCTTTTGATCCGTAAGTCGTCACGGGACGTGTCACCCGGTGTTTCGAAGGTAATTGAGTCTAGTTTCATATAAAAATAGTCTCATGGCCTCAATCTCTCTTTATCTTCAGTCCATGAAGTACACATTACTTGTTGTTCAATACTTTGCGCCCAAGTTAATAACTACGGCGTAACTAAATGGAAAGTTATGCCATAGCCTTCATACAAAACTACTACGGCGTAGCTACGTATGTAGAACTCTCGTTAACATATCTACGCCGTAGCCCTATAACTAGCTACGGCGTAGTTAATAACTACGACGTAACTAAATGGAAAGTTACACCGTAGCCTTCATACAAAACTACTACGGCGTAGCCGCAAGAGTGGCTACGCACGTAGAACTCTCGTTAACATATCTACGCCATAGCCCTATGACTAGCTACGGCGTAGTCTTCGTAAATCCTTGCTACGGCGTAGGTGGATGAACCTCTATGCTGTAGTTAGTGTAGAATCCATATTTTCCACGTATTTACCCTTAAGTCCTTCCATTTCCGCGTATGTACGTTCTTTTACTCATCTTTACCCTGAAACCAAAATAGAAAGAAATAAGAGTATATATTCTTCATATGAATAGAAAAGATGAGCAATTTAGGGGTAAATTAACGCTTAAATCATGGGTAAATTTGATGTTATCAAACTCATCTATTTAAGTAACATAATGGTGGGGAGTGTCAAATAGATTGTCTGCTGCCAAAAGAAACCCATTTGTTTGTGTATTTACTAAAAAAAGATCGGTGGTATATAAAGCCCGATCCATTTGTTTGTGATTTTAGTCAGGCGGTCTTTTCTATTTCAACTTTTCATTAACCCGCCCCTTTAACATTTTTTTTTCAATCACCCGCTATTTACCAAAAAAATTCATTTCACTTTTCATATATCTCCCTAACCCTAACCAGCTTCTCACTTCCACTTCATCACAGCCGTGCCATTCACCATCAATCTCACCAAATCGTTTATAACCAACACCATTTCCTCAGTTAATTTCTCTTATTCAGGGTATTTCCCAATTTCCATCTTTTTTTTAAATCTATATCTATTTATTTTCTAATAATCTTTGTGAGATAGGGTTTTGACATAATTGTTTGATTATGTTTCTATATTTTGTAATTAGTTTATGGATATTTGATTAAATAGTGCTTGATAAATTGCTTATGTCAAATTCACAGTGCTTAAGGTAAGATAAAGTTGACCACTGTGGTAATAGTTATTTATGTTTGTTTTTGGGTTTTTTTGATTCAGATGTCGAATGGGTTTCAAGCTCTGGCCAGAAGTGAGTAGGGTGTGGTTACAGTTGTGGAGTGCGTCAGGAGGAGGTTTTATGGGTTCCAATACCATCATGAGGTATAATATTTCTGTGCGAAAATGTTAGTTTCTGTGACTAAGGGATCTTGGGTTAATTGTTAAAATCTAAGCCATTGTTTGTTAAGGTTATTGTTTCAATTATCAGGTAATTTGAATTGGGCTATATTTCATGAGTTTAATTTTTGTGTCATTCTGTGTGTTCTTTGATTTTTATGGCAACATATTCATTTTTATATCATTTTTATTTTGTTAAATGCGCTTGATTTCTGGAGTCTAATAGCATATACATGTAAAATATATAGGTTGCAAGACGTGAGTTGCATATCCCTAATCTTTGTCTCTTCCAGTCCAACACGTGTCGAGTTCGCTTTGGCAATAGGATCAACTGATCAAGTACATGAACATGTTTGATACACCGCCCAGGTTCTTTTCTTTATCTTTGAAAGAATGTACACGTCTTGATTGAGTATATCTCATTTACTGCAAAATATAATGGACTATGTTGATGAGGTTGAACATATTTGTAATTGGTTCTATAAGCTATATACGAGTAAAACTGAACTACGACATTTTAGTTGGTTCTATTTTTATCTCGGCTACTGCATACTATAGTGAATCAAAAAGAAAAAAAACTAGGGGGATCACTTCTTTTAGATCCAAAGTGTGGCCTCTTGAAACAACAACTTGCCGAAACATTGAGATGAACCACACTCAAAATATAGGTAGAATGTTAGAAACTTTAGTAATTCTTAATACTTTGGTTTCCGACATTCACTTTAAGTATTCTAGAAAATATGCTCGCTGATTGGTGGTGTTGTCGTGACGGTGTTAGTATTTCATAGCAAAGTATATAGACGAGATAACAGCATTCATGTTCAATCAGGCTTTGTAGGGTATACATATGAATTCATGATGCAGGTTTTACCGACCAGGTTTTAATATTTATAAAAAGTGTCTCGTTTACCTAAGGTCTACCTAATGCACTAACGGGCAGTGTAACCGGTCGTGTGAGGTATAGCTAGTTGGTAAAGCCGAGGTAGTCCCAAGAGCTAAGTGTATGGAAATTATCTAAGTTTAGTGTCACGTTTAAAAGGAGGGTGTTATGATTGAAAGATTAATAACTAATAAAAGTAAATAACAAAACAAATAAGTAAACGGAAGAGAATCAATAGAGAGAAATAGTGCTAACCTAATTACTACTCTTGTTATTATTATGATTAGTTTTCTGTAAGTGCATCATATCATATCGTCTGGGGATTAAATTCATTTCGGATCAGAGGGTTAAATCACCTACGTCTATCTTACACCTTGTCCTATCCAAAACTATTGATCCAAAACTATTGTAAAGTCGTGGGTTCATCGGTACGAAGATGTAAGAGTCATTAAGTGCCTCTACTAACATGGACAAGTCTAACGGATGCGGTCTGGTCAGATCTTACACCCCTCTAACTTCGTTAAGCGTATAGCATTGGTAGGTGGTCCTAGGGTTAATTCGCACGTTTATGGTGATATTGCTATCACCAAGTCACATCCCTAGCGGCTTGCTTCCTAGGGTTAATTCCACAAGCCTCTAAGGAACAAAGAATGCTAAACACTACGGGAACTAGAGTGTCCCAAGACTCGCCATGAAAGTATTTAAACAATAGATAATAGATGCTTAGAAAACTAAATCAAAACAATAACAATTTCATAACTAGGCTAACACCAAGAGGTGTTTAGCCACTCATATTCATAATTGCAGTAAAACAAGTTTGAGTTAATACAAATGTAAACATGAATTGAATACAAAACAAAGGAATGAATAAACTTATGATTGCTTTGTGAATCCTCCCTTGGAAATGACTTCAATGAGGCTAGAACTTCGTTCCTCCTGCTCCCTGAGTTTCTCCCAACTTCTGTGTGGTGAAAAGTGAATGAATAAACTCGGAATTAAGGCTAGTATTTATAAGCCCGACTTTGTTACGCCGTAGCTGGTTGGGGTTGCTACGCCGTAACCTTTGTAAATATATGCTACGCCGTAGCTTGATCAAGTGCTACGGGCGTAATGTCTTCTTAAGATGCTTTCTACGGCGTAGTTGCTAGGGTTGCTATGCCGTAACTTCTTCCTTGGCCTCGTTAGTTCTTCTCTGCCTCAAATTGGGGCCCACATCGTAGTTGGAGAGTTGCTACCCCGTAATGCTCTTTAGTGGACCTTTACGCCGTAGCCATTGGACTAGCTATGCTGTAATCTTCATTAATCCTTGCTACGGCGTAGGTGGATGAACCTCTACGCCGTAGTGTGTGCAGAATCCATAATTTCCACGTATTTGCTCTTAAGTCCTTCCATTTCCGTGTATGTTCGTTCTTTTACTCATCTTTACCCTGAAACCAAAATAGGAAGAAATAAGAGTATATATTCTTTATATGAATAGAAAAGATGAGCATTTTAGGGGGAAATTCACACTTAAATCATGGGTAAATTTGACATCATCAAATATCCCCCCACTTGAACTCTACTTGCCCTCAAGTAGACCTTATTAGAATAATTTTCAAAAAGATATCCCCCAAGAAACTGGAGATATGAATTTAAAAACTTCCTATGCTAGAATATATCAAAGCCGAACACCTCACAAAATTGGTACAAACACTCACATCTCTCTCCTAATCTAAGTGTTAATTTTGGAGTGATCACTCAACTCACAGTCATAGAATGTATTCTATCATAGGCTTGGTAGTTACACAAATCTCTACCACTAGAGCTAAGGTCGAAAAAAATTCTTAAAGGCAATATTGGGTGAACACATATAAGGCTTTTGGGTGTCGTGTTGTTACTAACATACTACGGCAAAGGTGACAAAGGCAATGGTACATGACCGGAACGCCGGGCAAGACACCAATGACTGCTCAAATCCTTCACCTAAGCATGATTCACAACTAAAGGGTAGGATAAGACATGGGATGCACAATAATGGTGTAAAATGAAAAAAGAAAGCAAATAGTCTTAGCCTATAACCGAGTTGCTACCACTTGCTGTTCATCCAAAGTCCAAGCTTTAAAACGCAAGAATTGGATCATGTAACAAGTGTATGCCATTAGAGGACGTCATGATGGGCACCTCACTTGGTCTTCATGTTGGCGATCAAGAACCAACAACTTCATTCTTCAAATATGACCGAAGTGGCCTCTTCGATACTAATTCTTTCAAAGCTCATATTACGGTGCTATATAAGGTTGCACCAAAGATAACATATCTACATACGGAAATTCACATTTTTTTTTAATTTTTTTTTCAACTAATACAATAAACATATCCCCCCACTTGGGATGAACAATGCATGTACAATAGTGGGTTTTCTCACGATCTTCAATGGTTTGTCTTCAACGTAGGTATGATTCTTGAATCTCTTGTCTTGAACCTCAAACTAGAACAAGTGGAAACTTCCCAACCATAAACTAAGACTACACGGTAGGCTAAGGTGTATAGGTGTATCGAAACAATAATATGGGTAAGAAACGAAAGGATAGGCTCAAAAGGGTGTATCTAGGGGTATCTTGCGCTAAAGGTGAGTGCAACAAAGGGTTTAACACGGGGGTCGAATAGTCAATGTGACTAATCGATAAACACACACATAAAGGTTATTTGGGTGATAATCCTAAAATATTGCTTTCCTAAAAAGTTTCTTCCAAATATATCAGGAAATCTCAATACACTACTCGTCTATGGTTTCAAAATGATGTAAAAGCCAAGTTCTAAAGTTTACAAACTACCGGCACACTCATAATTTGGTTGGATTTGGGGTAAAACAGGGGAAACTGAAATAGGCTAAACCTCACCATGGTATTAATGGTTAATGTGCTCTGCTAAGGTCTATTCTAGTTAGGTTTGGAAAAACATGTCAAAAGTTTAAAAATGGCATAATTTTTCAAAATAAACTAGAAAAATAGGGCAAGATAAAGTTCAAGTAAATAATTCTACTCCCGTCCCCCTACTTGAGTTGTATAAAGTCCCATTTGTACATAAAAATAAAAATAAAGAGGAAAAGTAGAATTAAAACGAGAACTTCCCTGAAATTCGCTCTTGAAAATGATAGAAGGATCATGTTGAAAAACGTGCCTTCGCTTCGCCTAATGAGCAAACTTCAATTCCCTGGAATCACACAACTACCAAAAGCATAAAACCTAAAAAGAAAAAATAAAAATAAAAAGAAAAACCTAACTCACTTTCGTAGGAATCACGGTTGCATTTAGCGTATGCAACAAGCCTATTAAACTGCTTGGTGTCCCAAGTGGACGAGTGAAGTCTCGTCAGGGTTTATAGGGAACACACCCACAAAGTTCATTTAAAAACTAATACAAGTTTAAATAATGTTTTGTAATACAAAAAGCTTTTTTAAGGTTCAGAAGGTAGCTTCGGCGTAGCTGAAATGAGTTGCTACGCCGTAGTTGCTAAATTAATCCAGAATGACACCTGGGGGTTGCTACGGCGTAGTCATGGTAGGCGCTACGCCGTAGCAAAGTCCTGGGGAATTTTCCTTGGTGGAAAAATTCAAAAACTAGTTTCCGAACACAAAGCTTCCTCTAAGACCTGCAAATTATTAGTACAAAACATACCAAACTAACAAAATAAAGGAAAATAAAAAGGAAAAGGATAATTCGGGTTGTCTCCCGAAAGAGAACTTTTGTTTATTATCGAGTCTTTAAGTGAGACTCACTGCCACGCTAATAGTGTCCATTGGTCATTTCATGTATGCTATTGTGTTCGCGTCCTAGCATATCAATGACCCGCTCGTCCCTCTGTTAGCATCACCAAGATCCAAACATCCCTTGTAAAAATCTTTAATTTTTTGATAAGCATAATTGTATCCATTCTCTTTATTCTTATTGCTAATATCGAGGAGGGGTTTGGCTCTACTTAATTGCTTCCTATTCCAATGTTTAAAGTTTTCTACCACCCTTGGCATCTTAAAAATAGTGACATCATTATCATTAGAAAGCCACACTACCCCATTGAGAGTATCTATCTGGATCCCTGACAAGTCTTGGAATGGTTTTCCTAAAATTATTTCTTCTAAACCACATTCCACAAATTTGGTTACGTCATCAAAGATCATTAAATTAACCAAAAAGGTGTAGCTCCTCACAAAAGCACTAACATTTTTGACTTCACCAAGAAAGTTATTCCCTAAATATTTGGTATGTGTTAATTTACACATACTTTTTACTTATTTAAACGGACCAAATTGACCAAAAACCAACCAAAAATGCCAAATATATGTTGTTTTTGTGTTTGTGACTGTGCAGGTACGGATATTTAAGAAATGGACAAAAATCACGAGAAAATGACAAAAACGAGCACGAGATTGGAAAGAACACAGAATTGCGAGTCTATCGTTAATTTTATTTGGCGCATCATGGCAAAAGATGAAAAATTTAAAGATCAAAAGCATGCCCAAATTTATCAAGTTGAAGCCCAAGTTTTAATTGGTGAAGCCTTTTTCATTGAAGCCCAACGCAGGCCCAACTCAAAAGAAAAGGAGAAAGTAAAGACCAAGCCCAACCCTTATTCTAACGTGGCCTAGCAAGAAAAAAATGATGAGGGAATATATCATTAAATGTTAGAGTATGGGATTTATTGTACACTTATGGTAATTAACAAGGTGTAGGGTGCACGCCGCGTTGCGGCGGGACTTTGTTTTGTCTCTGTAAATTTCCTTTTTTAGTTCGACTAATCGTTATGGCGTTTTATTGTCAGAATGTTTTTGCGTGTTGTCATGTTGAGTTAATGAGTTACGGATTTTTTTCTAAATGACTGATAAGAGCGGAACTAGGCTAGTGAAAGCAAGAACCACGGGTATCGTTGTCCCAACGAGCGTGAAATTGATCTAGTCACTCAAGTCGTGAGTTATGTGAGATGAATGGGTTGAAAAGAGTTGAATTTGTTTTAATTAAACTACGAGAGTTTTGCATAAAATTTAAATGAAATAAAGAACAATAAGAAAAGGAATAAGTTTAACTATAAAAGAAAACATTAGACTAAGTGAAGCGAAAAAGGAAATAAAAGTTTAAACTTAAGAAAGGATTAAAGAGAATGTTTTTGTTGTTTTGTATTTAATTAACGAAAGAAAATAAATCTAAGTTAAAAGGTTCAAAAGAAAATTCGACAGAGTAACGGTAAGAAATGGATAAAAGAAAACTCCACTCGATAAACGATGGAGTGCAAACAAGCCTAGCTCGGCTCAATAAACAAGACACGACAATAAAAGACTAAGACTCAAAAACTAAAAGAAATTAAAAATCTAAACTCGCTAAGACAGAACAAGGACGAAACTCGCTATGCTAATGTGAAAAAGGAAACTCGCTAGACCCTATTTCTACACCATACTCGCTACCTAATTGTGCACCCAAACTCGCTAAGGCTAGTTGGGTTACCAAACTCGCTAGTAAATGCAATACCAAACTCGCTAAAGTAAAATGAAAACGAACCAAACTCGCTAGGACTAAGACTCCAAACTCGCTAGACATATAAAACTAAACCAAACTCGCTACACTTACTCGACCATACTCGCTAGCTTAAATGCAACACCAAACTCGCTACAAAATGAAAGTGAAACTCGCTAGGCAGTTATTGAAACTCGCTAGCACATTAGGTAGCAAACTCGCTATGTAAAAGAAACTCAAACTCGCTTCTAAACCCTAAAGACGCAAACTCGCTATAAAAACCTAATGACCTACTGTGTTAAATTTTACGTAAAAAACTTTATGAAGACTTTGTAAAATCTTATTTAAACTCAATATTAAGCAAGCCCAATACTCAAAATAAGCTATAGTAACCGTAATAAATCAAAATAAGCTAAACATATTATTAGGGCTTGTAACTAAAAAGCTATTTTAGACTCAAAATAAAGATTAAAAAGCTAAAGATAACACTTTAAAACTTGTAAATAAGCTAAAACAAACCAAACAAAAGCTCTCACAAGCTAGCAAAACCCAAATAAGCTCAAGTCATAATCATAAGGCACGAAAATTTCTTTTCATGCAAAGGTGGTGCAAGACTTTTATGAGCTTAAATTGAATCAAGATAGAAGTAAGAAGCTTGAATAAGATGAAAAGAAGGTGCAAATAAGCAAGTAAATAAGCAAAGTAAAAGACTTGGACATGAAAATGAAAAGCTTGTATTGAAAATCTTACACTACAACATGGAAAAATAAAAATTAACTAAAAAATAACCAACTAACCACCTCAAAAATGAGGTTGAGGGTGGTATTTAAGGACTCCATGGGTGGGTTCCTTTTACATCAAGCCCCCTAAATTCTTAATAGTTCATGAAATGACACATAAACTTTCATTATACTAGCTAATAACTTCTAAAAAGTAAACTTAAGTCCTTGTAATCTTGAGGAAAGTGTTGACGAGTCTTCAATAAGTCTTCAATGATATAAAAGTGATCACTTGCTCGAATTTGGGAAGCTTATATAAGATAATCATCTTTATTCTTCGATTAAGTATTTCTTTCATATTCTCGAGCCTTTAAGTAATGAAAACTTCGTCACGGGCTTTTCTTGAGTGAATATCAACTTTGACTCGGCTTCTTGACTCTTTTCCACATCTCGTGCTCTTTTTGGGCTTTTAGGTTGCTTTTTGTGATGTTTTAGCAATATCCATACCTGCACAGTCATAAACACAAAAACACGATATCTTTGGCTTTGAACGTTAGTTTTTGGTCTAAAATAGTCTAATAATGGTGAATAAAAGATATGTGAATAAGCACATATCAATGACATATCTGTAAGATGCCTTTGCAATCTACATGGGGTTTTTTCAGCTGTTTTCTTATTTTATTACGGTAATTTGATCACTTATTATGAGCTGGGAACAATTTTTTTTGGGCTGCAGTTTATGAAGTTTTATGTAGTGAAAGGCAATTTTGAAATTTCAAATTTGAAAATTATGCAGTTGACTAACCTTGTCAAACAGTGATGGTTTGTGATTTGGGTTATAAGTCTATGGTCAATGTTTTTTTTGGGAAGGGTAATAATATTTTTATTATTAATGACTTTGCTTTTCTATATATAAGAATTTTAGATGATAGTCTTGCTTGGCATTTTCTATTTTTGTAACTGAGTGGGTGTTGGTATAATGGATGGTTTAGTTAGGCTTTTAGACTTAGCGTACTCATCGAGTGCCGTTTATATTTCTGATGTTATGCATTTTGGTTTTTAAAGAGAAGTTCAGGAGGAGCGAGGTTGGTTTTCGTATTTGCAAGGTTGGTGTGTGCATGTTGCTGATCGGTTGGCTTATTTGGATGGTATTATCCAGGAGCTTGAGTTTTGCTCTAATCATATGTCAGAAGCTCGACTGCTAGTGGAATTGCGGAGTGGTGACGCCATTGTGTTTGTTGATTCTATTATGTATTTTAAGGCTATTCGTGAGTTTGAGACTGAGAAGTTGGCGAACCTGCGTCTTTTCTTACAGGCGTCTGCAGCGCATCTAGACCGGCGTATGCTGTTTGCTGCTAGATTTAATGCTATGTAATAGTCTAGTCATTATTGGGTTATCTAAATAAGTGTTGTTAACTTAGTTAGTTTATGTTTCAATGTTTATCAGTGTTGCATTGTTGTTTTGTGTTTTCGTTTACCTTTTAATGTAATTGTTTTTTCTATTTGCTTTGATTAGCAGCTGTATTATTATTGCTTGCTATAATTTGTCTTGATTTTTAGGTTTTCGTATATTTGTTGTGCACTCATGCTGTGCTTGAGTTTGCGTGTGTAATTTTTGTATATTGTTTCATGATTTTTTTGTGTACTTTCCTGTTATTTAGTGGGACATTGTAGATTGGCGATTTTTTTTTCTATACCTCGTTGCTATTCCCGTTTATTTACTAGTTTCATTTGTTTTATCGTTTAGATTTGATGTATTTGTGATGTATCGAAGGGGCCTAAAAAATTTAAGATGAAATATGTGTTTTTAATTTTGATGTATGTTTGAAGTTGTTTGGTACGGGTCTAATAGGTTGAATTGGGTTGACTGCTAGGGCGAATCGATTTTAAATGCGTTTTGTTTAGATTTCTAAGATTAGCAAAACGGTTTTGGTGGTCGGGTCTACCGCTTCGGTTACATGCTCAATTTGGGTTTTTATTAAGATTAGCCCGTTTTTAGAGATTAGGATTTTTTTAACGCGTTTTTTTCGCTAGAACCGGTTTGATTGGTTGATTCGGTCTGGCCGAACCGGGTCTGTGTGATGTAATAATTTTTATTTTTTTTGGTTTTTCCCTGAAGTTAAATTTTTTATGCATTTGTTTCAAATACTTTGGTGTTTTTTTATCTTTTCCTCTTTTGGTTACATATTCTTTTTTTTGATAGCCGTTTTTTTTGGGGCCTTGTCTTTTTTTTTCCTTTTCTTGTGGTTTATATTCTTTTCTTTATTATTTGGATAAAATGGTGTGACAAGTGTTCATACATTATCTGGCATCACGATGTTGCTTTACAAGTATATTTTCGATTAATCTAACTCTAGATAGTGGGTTATGGCTGCGGTTTATAGGTATAGTGTGGCTTTAATTATGTGGGTTCAGTGGTGCCTTCTCCTTTGCTTAAGGATAATACGGATTGTGTGTAGGCCTCTGTTTCAAGTAGGCGGTGCATTGCAGAGGTCTTGGTAGATCCACCAACGCGCCTAATATAACGGCTATTGGTCATTAGGTCAGCTGCCCATCCTGACCGTGTCTGATTAAGATGTGTTTTGGGTTATCTCTTTGTTAATGTTTTTTGTTTGTTAGTTTCTTTCTATGAGTATAAAAAGGGTAACCGTGTGTTGTTATTTGCATCACTTTCTCCAAATAGTATCGTAATCATGGATAATCATGTGGGCAATGGTAATACTTCCATTAGCAGTAGGTTAGCTCATATAGCAAACTCACAAGATAGAGGTAGGCAGTTTTACTTGTTTTTCGAGCGACATAGGTTCATCCTTTTGTAAGGGCAGCGTGATGATAGGCGACATATAAATCGTGAAAGGTTGTCACTGCAACAGCTTCAAGCTTTTCTAAGGGAGCTTGAAGGTTCTGAAGATTCTGTGTTGATGAGTCGCACCTTGGCGATGCTTCGCGCGGTGATTGCTATTGTTGAACAACGTATCCGCGCATATGGTCGCAATGTTGCCGATGCAGGTCGTATTGCTGCCTTCTTGATGGATTATTTGTGCGATGCATGTTATGCACATGGGGTAGGATGTTACCGCTGTTTGTAATAGCCTAGTATAATAGGCATGTAAATAGGTGTCGTTTATTAGGTTGTAATTTAGGTGTCTATGTTGGTCTTGCTGTTTGTTTTAGTAAAGTGTCTAGGTGAGTATCAGTCTCTAGTTGGTTGTCGTATATGGGTTTTGCCCGGCTCAAGTTGATAAACGCTTGTAGTCGATGATGGAAGATGTGCCGGTTTTTGCTGAAGTGGTCAGTCCAGACTTTGTGGCTATAGATTTTATAGTTATCATGTGGTTTTAATCCATGTTTTGTAATGTCAGTCTTGTTGGGCTACATGATGTATAAATCGATGTTCATTTAAATAACTTTTATATATTAGTTTGTTGTTTATCTTTTTTGTTGTTTTTATTATCATATGTTTATTATTCTACACAGATTGGTAGGTCATCATCACGTTTTGTGGTAGTTTTAAATTGTTTCCAGTTTCGATAGTTTTTGGTTTCCCTGCGATTTTCATGACTTTTGTACCGCACAATTGAAGGGCTGGAGTTGAAACGCAAGTAGATAAGCGGATTTCTACTTGTAGTTGCTGGTATTCATTATATTATTGAATGTGTTAAGAGCTGGTGTCGACCTGTTTTTTTTTTTTTTTTTTTTTTTTTTTTTTTTTTTTTTTTTTCCCCCTACTTTGTTTATGGCTATCGTGGTCGCAGAGTTGAATTTGTGGGTATGATGGGTTGTCGGCTTTTGGGTACTACAACATGCAAGGGTAATCTCTGGGCCTGATAGGGTTTGTTGGTTGCACAGACTTTGTATTAGGTGTGCTGATAGCTTTTGCAGATTATAGTGTGTTGTATATGTGGTGTTCAGTTATTTGCATAACATCAAAATTCAGGGGTGTGTTTTATTTCTAATTTAAGGGCAGCTTTGGGTCTGCAAAGATGGAAATGTCTTTTGCAGCGTATAGTTTGGATACACCAAATTTTTTTTAGCACTTGATTAGACCACTTTGTTTTTTGGTAGAACTAATGCCTGGATAGGTTGGCATGTGTGAGTGTCATGTACGACTGCCTATACCTGCAGCTTGCTTAATGTCGTTTTTTAGGTATAGCACTACGCTAGTCAATGTATGTATTTGCGAGTGTTTATGCTAAAATATTGTTATGGGTGTTGAGGGAATCACGGTTTCCATAGGCATGAAGGTTATTGGCAGTACATTTTCTGAAGGCGCATACGTTTTGCGGAATTAGATAGTTTTACTATTGCATGTTTAGAATCTGAGACGGTTGGTTAATATAATGTACATGGCTACACCGTTCATTCAAAACATGCCGTAAAAATTCTGCCGCACACTAATGCGTCTGCAGTTGTTATACTGTGCTATCAGCTATACAAAATATGTAGCCTTGTTTCTTTGGGATTGGATTGGTTTCTTCTTCGGTAGAGGTGGTGAATAGCTCCTTTGTTGCACTTGAGTCGGCCGTTTTGTGTGACACAGTTGGTACGTCGGTCTGTGTGTCTGTTGGAGTGTCTTGGGTTGCCGTAGGTGTTGCAGGTGGAGGAGTGAGATGCTCATCTGTGTGGTGTTCTGCTGGCGGTGTTGGTGGGGATGAAGGCCCTGCTGCTGTTTCTGGTATGGCAACTGGTGGGTTGTCCATTATTTTTTGCAATACGAATGTGGTTGCCCTTTCATTATTGGTTTGGCGAACCGGAATTGGAAAACATGGCGTGTATTCTGCAGAGCCAGTATTGCTGCTGGAATGTTTGCTGGATCTTTGTCTTCTACTTCTTGAAGCAAGCTGTTGACGTCTTTGATAAGGCCATCTGTCTGGGGCGTGAAGCAGGTCATCATGGCATTTCCCGTGCCGTCTGTTATGATTATTCTAAAGCAGTAGCTGCATTTAAAATTGCGGAAGAATCTGCATTATGTGTTGCCTGATAGTTTACAGATAATATAGCTTTACTATTCTATTTGTATATATTAATGTACCTGTTTTCAGGATTTGGCTTGTTTCCATATTGATGGCATTGGCCATGCACATATCCATATCTTAGTTTTCCACCGCATTCGTCGCATTTTTGATAGTACCATTCATGAGCTGTGTCAATCCTAAGTATCATGACATCTTGTGTGAATAGCACTCGCTGGCAAAAGATAAGAGCAGTTAATATATATATTTAATAATCATGTCTAATTTGAATATAATCTGTGCAAACCTGTTGAGTGTTGGGATCGATTTGTAAAAGTGTTCCTAATGGAACACGGTTTCTGTTCCTTTCTTGTTCCCAATCAGTTAGCCTCTCCGTCTGAACTTCTAATTGTGGGGCTACTGTGTTGGTTTGGCTATACCTGCATTTATATAGATGTGTTAATGTTATCCTGCACATGATGCTAACAAACAAATTTATTTTGCAGGGATATTCATATGCAGCTAGCAGCTCGCCAGTTTCTTCGACATATGGGTTGAAATAATAGGAGGTGGCTGAAGTTGCCGACAGTTGTATTTGACCTACATATCCCAGAATAAATGATTAAATGTTTGCTAGTCACGGTGGTAAGTCAAATTCGAATTATTATTTTTAACATACCAGCATATCTCTTAATGTAGCATGAGCTAACAGCTAATATGACAGGTTGCTGCATTTGCATGTATTCAGCTTCTTTAAAGTTGTCGGCATCCTCATTCCACAGTGTAAACAGGACGACATTGTTGCTGTAAGATTACGACACTTATAAGAATTATAGCTCCGTTAGGTTTATCAATTAGGGTAGGAAGAGTTGCACTTACTTGAGGTTGCGGATGCCAATATTTCTAACTTTCACCTTGTTGGTTGTTGCACCTCCATACTCCTTTACTTTCTCCACATTGTGCACATACCCAATATAGTCTGTTTGTATATACCCGTAGTGCTTTAGATATTGATAATCAAATTAGGATACATGGTTCTGTTAGTAATACTACCTGTCAGTATCGGATTTTTTCTTTCCAGCCTTGCACTCAGCTCATTGAATGCTGCAAAATTGAAGTAGTGGTACGGGTAGTCATTGTCCTGTAGGAGATCAATTTGTGTATATTTTCCAAAGCAAAGTGTGAAGTCGTTATCTAATGTCTTTCCCCAGGTGTCTGTTTTATCAAAACCAAAGCCTTGGATTTTGAATACACAATTGATTTGCAAATCCCTTTCAAAACGGTCCTTTTCTTTCAAATCTGCATTCGCTTGTATCACGGACCCCTGTAGGAAATAATATTATTTGCAATTTATAATTTGAACGCCGGTTTTGTATTATGCTCTGAGATTTATTTAAAGGATGCATGGTAGTTTCATACCTTTTTGTCAAGCAGTATACATGAGAAACCTGTAGGGATACGGCTTGGTACTTTCATGGCTGTCCATTTATGATAAACTCTAACCTGAATAAATTTACTATTATCTGCAGGATTCAATTCAGTAAAATAGGCCAGGTTTCGTTGCGGAACAACTGCAGTCGCGGTAGTTTTTGGATGTGGGTCTGCATCAACGGTTAGTGACATTTTCCTGCGGATAACAATATGTGCATACAAAGATAAATCAAAACAGATATACTGTATGTTCAATGTAGTTAACCAAGAATGTGGCATACTTTTGTTGGAAGTATACCAAGAAGCTGCTATTGTAATGTAGTTATGCATAACACGTATTATTAGAGGCAATTTAGAATGCGGTAAATGTAAGATATAAGGCTATTGCATATAAATCTGTAAATGGCCATGCTATAGTTGAATGGGTGATATTTACGATAGATGTAAGATATAAGGCTATTGCATATAAATGTGTAAATGGGCATGCTATACTTGAATGGGTTATTGCCTAATGTAGCTCATAAGGCAACTTTAAGATATGACATCGCAAGTGAGATAATGAATAAGGCATTATAGGTATACCTATGCAAGTTTTGACCAACTCTAGATGTCTAAATATAGTAGTAGGTGGCTACAAGGAAAATGGTTCATGACAAACCTATAATTCAATTGTGTATTGTATTACTCTCTGCATCGTACGCAACTATTATATGAATGGGGGCAATTAACTAATGTGAGAAGATGCCACACTAATATTATATAGCTGTATGAGTGAAAGCCATCACCTGGCAACTAATGCAAAGGTGAGATAAGGGTAGTCTAGGAAAAATATTCCTAGTGGCAGACATACAGAGTAAATGTAGGGTATCTATAGGGTAAGCTATGGTTCTTTTACGAATCTTGTAGCTACCATAAGATAGTTGGCAGGGCAAGTTAGTGGCCATAGTACCATGATTTTAGTTAAAAAATCTTTATAAACAATATTTTTTGTCGTGTTGCACTCGCGATCTGAGTTGTCATTGATGAGTATTCTTAACCCTTTGGGAGAGGTAGCTCTAGATAGTGCCACATACAACTGGCCATGACCAAATATGTTCTGAGGTAAATACACTCCTATTTTCTTTAACGATTGTCCTCGGCTTTTGTTGATAGTCATGGCATAACACAATTTCACTAGGAATTGCTTACTTTTAAATGTAAAAGGGATGCTTTCATCGTTGTTAATAAGCTGAATCCTCGGCAGGAAGACCTTTTGACCAACTCTAGTACCCGTAATTATTCTTGCCTCTATAATCCGTTGCAATAGCTGAGTAACAATAAGCCGTGTCCCATTGCACAGACCTCCTACTAGGTTCATATCTCTCAACAACATTATAGGTACGCGAATCTTTAACGCTAACATATGTTGCGGCATGCTCGGGAATTCCAATGTGTTAAGATATTTTGTCGGGTAGAGCAACTCGGTGGCACCACCGTCATTCATTTTGGGGGTTGCCTGATCATGACTTGTGTAAGAACGGCCTTCAGCTTGCACAATGTCTAAGACTTTTTCATTAATCACATCTATCATTTCATTTTTTGGACATACTATCGCCTTTTCCTGTAACATTTCCGCGATTGGCGTTTCAAGTGTGCTCCTATCATATATGAACTGTAACAATTCTGCCAATGCACCTTCCGAATTCTGTATGCAATATTCATCAGGTTTCTTAATCCATGATGTATTTTCGGGATCTATGTCATCTGGATAACCTGCGACACCATTGCCTACAGCCAGTAACCATTCGGAAAAAGCACTAACACCTGCAGAGCTACTGGCTTCAGGTGGCTGATGATGCAAACGCATGTTTTCGTGTAAAATGATAACTTCGAAATGCCTCCAAAGGTAGGACTCCGCAATCGATGCAGCTATAATTTCGCTTTTCGAACCGTGTTTTTTGACTGGCAGTGTCTGCCGAAAGTCCCCTCCTAAGATGACCGTTTTATTTCCAAAAAGCCGGGTTGGTGTATCGAGTATGTCTCTAAGGGTGCGATCAAGGGCTTCGAAACACTTTCGGTCGTTCATCGGTGCCTCGTCCCATATAATTAAATCAGTCCTCCGGAGTAACTCGGCTAACTGGGTATTTTTTTTAACATTTCATACCGAGTGGTCAGTCAAATTCAATGACAGTCGAGTGTGCTGTGCGCCCTGATGGCAACAACAAAGACGCTATTCCAGAGGACAGAACAACTAAGACTACCCGACCCTCAGATCTCAGAGCACACAAAATAGCTTTCCAGAAAAACGTCTTTCCTGTGCCACCATGACCGTATACAAATAGAAGCTCTTGATTGCCACCTGAAACTGCTGCAATAACCCTATCGAATATAGCCTTATGTTGTTGGTTAAGTTGCGGAATGAGTCTGTCTTTTTCCTGTGCTAAAGCTGCACGATTATAATTCAGCTCTTCCATAACCAACCTGTTTCTTAATATCCTTAGCAAATCTTCGAGGGGGGGGGGTCGGGCAGAGAAAAATCTGCCAAAGACTTCCCGTGAAAAGCCAAGGCTGCCTATAATCCGTAAAGGATCCCGCCTTTTAACATATCTTCATTTACATGAAGATTAGGAATGTAGAGCAACTCTGATAACCTCTCTGGTATATCGTCACGCATATGAACCCAGTGCGACTCCCACAGATTAGCTGGCTGTGTCACATCATAGAAAATCAGAATCTGCACAAACAGGGCTCGTAGCTCTGAAGAACTTGCTGATATGGCTGCTTCTTCTAGTGCCAGTGTCCACTCTCGATCATCTCCCAATAGACCCATAGCTTGGCAGGCGGCGCGATGAGTTAGATGGATGTATCCATCTACTTTTCGTATATCTGAGAACGACATGCACCCTTTTTGATGACACAATAACATTCTTTCAAAGAAAAGGTCACCACTGGCTGGGTGCACGTATGTTAACCTCCCTACGGATGGTTTATTCCTATTCTGCCTTGGTGACCAAGTGCGATCACCCTTTGACCATACAAACTCGGCTGGAAACTGCAGATAAGTAAGGTGCCTCCCGATCGTGCACAATCGATTAAACTCGAGCCACTCTATTAGTGTCGTTTTTTTTGCAGCGAGAGTTATTGGCTATATTTGTAAGTTCTTGCGAGGCTCGGAATGCTACTTGCTGCATGTTTTCCGCGTGGACGGTTAGAATTTGGACTGCAGGTTCCCTGCTATGAATATCAAAACCAAGTATTCTCCAGCAAGCCTCATGTGGCCCAACATATCTAGCGTCCATGAAGTTTTGTATTTCATCTATATGCACCAATGAATTAGTATCCGAACGTGTATTGGCAGACAATGTGCTTGCATCGTGAGTTTGCTCACCAATTAGCCTAACAACCCGCGCAATAATTCTGTCTGTCCCTTTTGATATGTATTAAAATAAATACTTTATAAGCATTGTCCAGCCACAATATTCCACATTAATATGCGCATAAAAAACCATACATAAGAACCGATTGTAAGGAACGACGTATGCATTATCTAACCTGACTCTCCGTCTATATGTACCTGGTCCTATGTCACGGCGGCGATAATGCACAAACCCTTTACTATCTGTGTAAGTATGGTCACAATATTCCTTTGGAAATTGCTTTTTGCAACTGTCACGACCTACTGTACATGGAGCACTCGGGTACGCGCGACCGCATGGACCGTGCATCATGAGCTCAGAAACGACCCTGAACCCTTCTGGATCATAGACATGGTGTGGAAGCTCCGCGCTTATATAGGCATCTATATTTGTTTCCTGAGGATTCGATGAGTTTGCATGTGTCCATAACAGTATGTGGCAATGAGGCAGGCCACGTTTATGAAATTCCACAGTGTAAAGCACTGTAAAATGTGTGCCAAACAAAATTAGCTTATAACATATGCATTACTTATAAAACAATTAAAAAGGACTTTTCATATAAGAAATATGGTATTAGCGTTGACAGATTACCTGCAACAACTTCGCCAAAAACATGCTCTTCCCTAACAAATTTTATTAGCGCATGAATCTTACGCTCAAACACTCTGCAAACGATATCAGGCCTGTCGGAGGTGGTTAACTGTGGATGAGCGATCATGTACTCTTGTATTTCCGGCCATTTCACATTGCAAGTGAATGTGACAAAGAAGGATGGATTTCCGAGTACCCGACAAATAGCCAATGCGTCTAGGTAATGGCTATACATGTTCGAGGTCCTCCTGTGAACGAAGCTGGCAAAATAATTTGTGAACCCACCTGCCTGCCATCTCGATCACCTCTCGTAATGGCGTCGTAAATCCCTGAAAAATACTCGCTCCTTATATCGTTCTATTTTCGCCTAATAAAATTCGTCCTATCTTGTTCAATGACACAGTAAGCATTCACCACATACTGCTGAAAAAGCCTCCCGCCACGAGTTATAAGGCTATAAGAACGGACTCTGTCGAGTAGCTGATATGCATAGAAAACCTTCATAGACATTTTCTTTTCTTCCTGCTGGTCACCAGGTACAGAATTTCTAAGTGTTAGCTTCAAGTGATACCCTTCCTCACCGTATATAAAAAGAAGCGGAAACTGCAACGCCATATATCTAGGATGCAACTTATTAACACTTTCGGGTTCTCTGGAATGCCGCTCAATGACTATGTCATAATCTGTCATAGTTTCTGGACCGCCTTCATACACTATGGCTCCAATGCTATCACCAGCAGGTAACTCGTATTGGTTAGCCCCAACTTCACCAAGATCTGATTCTGAAATTAGGTATATCAGCATCTTGTAGCTTATCTCTAGCTGTCCTAAATAGCTGAACCAATGCATTATTATGATCTAGAAAGTCTATCAGGCCTTCTATTATAGGTTCCCGCAGAATACGCCTTTCATGTGTCTCAAAATGCGAGAGTCTGTGTCATACCTCATGATCCATATCATAAATATATAGCTGCAAAAACCTAAGAGTGACATCGCTTATTGGACAAAAACCACCAATCCAATGATATATCTGCCCTGAAACTATAAAAACATATGGACCCCTTCCTGTATTAATAGAGTTATCAATAGTAGCGCCAAATGAGGTCATGGCGAACATTTGATTATAGGCCCTTATATTTTCCATAAAATGCCTGTACGAAAGCAGTTGTGTTATATGTGGGTAATGCTCATGGGTACGCAAGGCCGCACGTCCACCAACACAACACCGCTGGTATTGTGGAGCCGCTGACATAGACAATCCCGTCCTCTTTTCTTCAAGCCAAAAATATGCCCCGCAATGTTGACACTTGATCACATCGCCCAAAATACTTATAGTCTGAAGGAGCGCCTGTAAGAATAAAAAGGGAAATCAAATTAAAAAAAGAAAATGTACAGCATTACTAAAAATGAATTATGAGGGCAGCATTAGATAGGCGAACTATAATGCACCTTCTCGTTGTGGAGGGGCAATGGGGCCCTGCACTGGCGGACCATTTGGATTTCCCATGTATGGTTGCCCTATAAAAACAGTAAGAAGATATATAAAGCGGGAAACATTATTGGATCAAAAGCAAACAAAGCTAATAAGATTGAAGAAAAAATAGAATAAGCATACGTCGAAACAGACACCGACAATGAGATACAACATACAATTGAGTGTCCGTTGTCGGGCAGCTACTGAGTTGCGCGTACCTGAGAAAAAAAAATATCACATACAGAATACATCCTCAGATGACACATAAGCAGGCCAGTGTCATTTGAAACAATAGGGAAAAACATATACACCACCTGCCCGTCTAGCAACCCTAGATGCAGCACGATTACGGCGTGAATTGATGCTACTATCAACAGCAGCTGGCATAAAAATAAAAAGAATGAGTAAAAAACGAACAGCGGCACCAACACAGCACACCATAGTACTAATATATAATTCATATGTAAACACAGCTGAATATAGAAAGATACTTGCTGCCGAATTAGCATCATGAACCATACGTCAAACTGAGAAATCCAAAACCATAGGTGCATGGGTTGGATCTCCAGCATTGCCAGCTAAATTCTCGGCAGCAGCTGCGTGTACATAAAAAGGATACTATTATGACAAAAAAGAATACTAATAAGAATATAATGTAACTTACAAAAATCTATTTTGTGGGAAAACCTTGATTTGTTGTTGGTTGGCGATTGTGAGTAGAAAATGGAGGCACGATATTAACAACTTGAAATGTTGAAACTGAACCATCTACCGTTTGAACTTGTACAGATACAACATCTGAAGATATGCCTACCGATGAAGTTGCAGCAACAGCGCCGCAAAAAGCAGGGAAGCTACAAAGGTTATTCTGAATGCCGGTAGAACCAACGGGACACGAAAGTGTTGCCAAACCACCATGACTATAGCAATGAACATTATTCTGAATGCCTATAGAAGTAACGGGACAGGAAGGTGTTGCCATACAACCATCGCTAGCACAGCTTAGACCCAAATGATCGGCGGATGTTGAAGCCGAAACCTGATAGGTACATGTAGCCTGCAAATATGAGGACTGCGATTCCTCCGTGGGTATATCTTTCGCAGCCTCGTCTGGAACAGCCTTTCTTTTTGTTTTCATATTTTACCACTTACGACTAAAAAACACTAAAATAAAAAAGCAACAGGAAAGCATCCAAAGATATCCTACAAACAACAACCCACTCGGGTACGCATAGAATAGTATCCTATAAACAACAACCCACTCGCATATGCATAGACTGACAGTATAAAAGTCCAACACACTGAGACTAATTATTAAGGCATCGAAAAAACAGGTATGAATTTAGAAAAAAAAACTGAACAAACAAAAGCCATAAGACTAAAACGTAAGGCAACAGTGATGGAAATCAAAAGCAGCAAACCTTGGTTGAAAGTGATTCAATACGCAGGCCGATCAAAAGTATTGGAAAAAGTGACACCAGTCGGTGATAACTTTATCGGATATGCTTAGCTAGACACCGTCCTTGCAATATTAAAAACAACCGATAAAAAAGAAAACGTAACAATTGAGCGGACTAAGGCCCATAGAAGTTTGGCCCATAAGAATAATATATTATACTACACCCATCAACGGGTTTAGTATATATAGAGAATGTAGTATCAAAATCGAATACAACGGAAATGTAAAATTTGGATCATTATCGAACACAAAAATAATAAACAAAACAAGAATCAAACATATAAATATTAGATAAACTTTAAGAAAAATACATAATCTACCTTAATCACAATAACAAATTTAATATTTCAATAAAAGTTCAATTTTTACACCGACATTATAACTAGTACTTTAAAATAAGAACTGAAAATTGGGCAAATCGTATAAAAAAGTACCATACTTTAGTTCAATTTAAATTTTAGCTATCCAACTTTTTTTCTTCTTAATATAAGGTACCGGAGTTATTTTTATGTGTAATGTAAGGTTTTTTGAGGTTTTTTCTATATTTCAAAAGAGGTTTTCCGTTATTGCTTTCGCTCAAATAATTAATTACTGTGATGTATCATTATTATTGAGCATTTAAAAGGCATTTTAGCTAAAGTTATTCCCGATAACGGATTTCGAAAAGTCAAAAAACCTAACATTACACCTAAAATTAAGTTCGATACCTTAAATTGAGAAAAAACAGTTGAGTACCTTAAATTTAAATCGACCTAAACTAGAGTACCTTTTTATGCAATTTTCCCTTGAAAATTAAAACTACATTAAAATTTATGACTGGGATTAAAACTAGTTTAAAAAAAAAAAAAAAAACCCTAGATAGAGACTAAATGCATGCTGGAAGCAGTCACAGCAGCTTGAGGTGTATATTTGTGTTTTAAGGTGATTGTTACAGTTGCATTCGAATTATTAATACATCAATACATGTAATGATTAAATAATCGAGTTCTGTATGCTTGTGTGTGGATCATTAAGGTCGCAGATTAGGCGGGATGACTTTGCTCTCATAATCACAACTAATTACGATCGAGTATCATTTTGTAAACGTGAATGCCGAAAACCACACTTTACTTAACATACTTGTAGAAAATAGACAGCCCCGTAATTATATATAAGCGCGTGCATGTGGAAAATCGATTTTTGCCTAAGACATATTGTTGCTTTATGTTTTATCAGTTATGTGCTTATGCATGCACTATATATCTCTTACACATTTATGAGTATAAAAGGGTGCATTCACATGATTTCATTGCAGTTAGAGTGTGGAAATAAAGGAGCGTATGGAAGTTGGAGCACTAGCCATCGGAATTGACCTGGGGACCACATACTCGTGTGTAGCAGTTTGGAAACGTGGCCGAACTGAGATCATATCCAACGAACAAGGTAACCGAAGAACACCATCATGTGTTGCTTTCACTGATGCTGAATGTTTAATTGGTGAAGCTGCCAAGAATCAAAGTCAAATGAACCCTGCTAATACTTTATTCGGTTGGTATATATACTTTTTATCAATTAATCTTATGTGTCTTTGACAGATATATAAGCATTAACCTGTTTCATTTTTGGAATTTAGATGTAAAACAGTTGATCGGCAGGAGATTCAGTGATGCCAAGGTACAAGAAAGCAGGAAATTGTGGCCTTATAAGGTCATAAAGGGAGCTAAGGACACGCCAAAAATAATGGTTACATACAAGAGACATAAGAAACAATATTCTGCAGAAGAAATTTTATCAATGATTATCACCAAGATGAAAGAAACTGCAGAAGCATATATTGGTGGAACCGTGAAAAGCACTGTTATCACAGTACCAGCTTATTTCAATGATAGTCAGCGCCAAGCAACAATGGATGCAGCCACCATTGCGGGCCTAAATGTCATGCGTATGATCAATGAGCCAACAGCAGCTGCAATTGCTTATGGTGTGGATAATCGGTCAGGTATTAAGGAAAAAAGGAATGTGATTGTTTTTGATCTTAGAGGTCGTACTTTGGATGTCTCTCTTCTAACCATTGCCCATGGTGGTACTTTTGAAGTTATGGCCCTTTCTGGTGATACTCATTTGGGAGGGGAGGATTTTGATAATAATTTGGTGAATTTTTGTGTTCAGAGCTTTAAGAATAAGTGGAATAAAGATATAACTGGAAACAAAAGAGCATTGGAGAGGTTAAGAGTTGCATGTGAGTATACAAAACGACTTCTTTCATATGTTACTGAAGAACCAATTGAAGTAGATGCGTTGCATGAGGATATTGATTTCTATATGAAGATTTCTAGAGCCATGTTTGAGGAGCTTAATAGAGAATATTTCACAAAGTGTATCAAGAAACTTGAGACTTGTTTAATGGATGCGAAAATGGAAAAAAGAAGTGTAGATGATGTTATTCTTATTGGGGGATCAACTAGAATACCAAAGGTCCAGAGCATGTTACAGGAATTCTTTAATGGGAAGAAGCTATGCAACAGCATTAATCCTGTCGAAGTTATTGCATATGGGGCAGCTGTTATGGCTGCAAAGTTATGTGGTCAAAGTACAAATATTTCAAAGGGGCGGGTGCTGCTAATGGATGTTACTCCCTTGTCACTTGGTTTGGAGACATATGGTGAATTAATGTGTGTTGTCGTTCCTCGGCACACTCCTTTACCTATGATAATCAATCTAGTATGAAGATCAAGGTCTGCCAAGGTGAGCGGACTAGATCTACTAACAACTACATATTAGGAGAGTTTGCAATGTCCGAAATTCCTCCTGCTCCCAAGGGCCTCATAAAACTTACAAGTATCTTCGAAATTGATGAAGATGGCATCCTCACAGTTACATCTAAGGTAGTATCCACTGATTATACCCAAGAACTCACTGTTACCATCCACAATGGTAAAAAGTCGAGGACGAAGACAGAGATTGAAAAAATGGTGAATGATGCTGAGAAATACAAAGCTGAGGATCAACAGTACAAGAGGAAAATAGATGCATATAACGAGCTAGAGGATTCCTTATATGTCTTGAAGAAGAAGATGAAGAAAATAGGAAATGATATACCGCCTGAGGTGTTGGAGAACATGGAACATACAATCGACGACACCACGAAATGGCTGGATAAAAACATAGGTGCTTCAAGTGATATAATAATTGATGTCGAAAGTGAGTAACTGGGTCAGTTTATATCCAACCTTACGTTTTAACACTAATATGCTGGTGTTTCGGTGGTTCTTTGTTGGATTTTGATTCTATGAACTTAATATAATATAGCATAAATTATAAATTAGCACTAAATTAAGGCATACATTTAATTGTCATCTGTCAAGGACATTCATGTGAACTTCTATATTATATGATCTGACCTTTGCTCATTATTAGTTGTTTTGGTAGTTTAAATCCTGTTTTGGTTTTAATGGCTAGTTTAAGCACGTTCATTTGGTTAAAACGACCTTGATTGGGTTTGATCCAAGTTCTATGTTCACTGCACTGAAAATCTTGAACTCTTTTAATCAGAATTATCTAAAATCCTCTAACTGAATTACCTTTTTTTCTCTGTTAAAGAATGTTGTATCAAGAGTCAAATCAGAATTATCTATCAGCCTCATAACTGAATCAATCTGACAGCTCAACAGTAGCTCGTGAGGCAATTATGTATGTTTCTGCTCGAGTTTCAGGTGCTGCTGAATTTACAGTTGAGTCAGCCAGTTTGTGTGTTTGAAAGAGTTTGCTGTAATATGGTCTTTTTCATATATAAGTGTACATCAGGTGGGATGCCTTTATTTTGTACCGGTTTTTGATGGTTATAAAGTGTTGCCTTCTTTAAAAAAAAAAAAAAAAAAATCTATTTGTCAACTTTCTTCACTTTCTATTTGATTTCACAACCTCATAAAGTAAGCCAAATAACCAAGTAGTTAGTAACCATTTTATCAGAGTTATAAGACACTGGTGCCAATGTGTCACAGCATGCAATTATTCATCGTGCCAATGTGTCACAGCATGCAATTATACTACAAAGATCTTTCAAATTTGTTGTTTTGCTATTTCAATATTGATATAAATCCATGTGTCAAGAATAAACTAGTACAAAACATTAATCATGAGGCCTGTTTATACTTACTACTTTCTCAAAGTTGCATTCAAGTTTCATTATGTGTGAGGATCCATTCACCTAATGTTTTAAATTTCTTTTTTGTAGAGGCAGATTCTTGAAAGATGCAGCCCCTAACCTGTTAAGTGCATCTATATTAGAATGGCCAAAGCCTCTTCTTTGGAGTCTTGACCAATTGTGTTCAATTTGAGTGTTTGTGTTAACCATTGTGATTAACAAAGTTTGTGTGACTGAGACAATGGATGTGTGCGGAGTGAATATGCAGTGAAATAGACAAAAGTAGAAATGTGGAGGGAAAGTAAACGAAATACTAACTGTTGTTGATGATGTATAACTGTAATTACAATGTCGTATAAGTACTAAGTGAACAGGTATGACATAAAGGGTTGTGATGGTTCAATTGAGCCAACAGACATGTCCCTTTATATATAACTGTCATATAACTGTTTCTTAATTAAACTAACTGTCATAATCGACATAAACTAATAACTAAATAAGGTATGGTGGCCTATGGCCCAAACCATATGTTTATGCAGCCTTATTCGCTTATAAATACATGGCGGCAATCTATACAAGTACTAAATAGATATATGATAAAATGACTGAGGTTCTAAAACAGTTTAAGGTTGTGTTTGATCTTAAAACTTCCAACAATCTATACAAAATTAGAGAGGACAGGACATTCTTAAGTAAACCATAAATGAAATTATAAGCAAACAAAATTCAGAAAAATTTCAACTTACAAACCAAATCTGAAAACTCAACAGACAGCTTGTGTCGACAACATATGACACTTGCATCAAAACAAGGAACTGTGCCCCACAAATAACCAATCAAAAGGATGAAAATCTGATAACAAACCAATTTCTTGAGTTACACAAGTAGCAGCGCTGGAATGGAACGGTCATAGACCACACGCTGAAGCAAAGTGATGAAAAGGCTTACAAATCCGGGGCTCCCCGATATATAAAATTAACAAATGAGAGGCAGGGATTTTTAAATTTCCATGATTTATGCCTTTATGGAGTTTAAGAAATCATTCGGAATTAATTTCCTGTCATTTTGCTACCAAAAGTCTTACATAATTGCATTTCAGCTCCAAAGCCATCAAAACCGCATGAACCAAACTCACCGTTAGTGATTTACAACTAAAGTGAATACACATGCAAATTACAGCTTAAGAATGGTCATATAATGATTCCAACAAAAATAGGGAATGAAGGTTACTTTAATGAAAAAAGTCGAATGTAAACAACCCAAAATGAGAAATAACTATGTAATGTACATTTCTCTTACTCTTAAACATTTTTTCCTCCATAACCACGTCACTTACACATAATATTTAGCTAAATTAAATATGTGATAGTTTTTTTCCTCTACTGCATTAGTTTTTTTTTCCTCTACTGCATATGTCTTCATCTTAACAACCTGAAATGCATGTTAATAATAAGTCAGCATACCACTCAGTGTGTTCAAATTTCTATACACGTTTGTGAAAAAACTTGTTCAATAAAACATCAGCCAAAACAAAAAGTTATGAGCTTGTAGGTGCTTTTGCATTCATAGTTTTCTTTTAACCTCAGCTTCTGATTTTATACTCAAAGGGATCAAAAAACCAGTTTTTAAAAAGTGCAACAGTTGATCAAAACTCATGTAGTGGCTGAACAACATAAGATAGAAAAATCAAACCTGAAACAGACATACATTCACACATGAGCAAAAGATGCAATGAACTCATGGCAATCACATCTGCCAACCCCTTTCCCCAAATCAAAGAGCTTACTGACAGTCTTTGACACAAATTTGTATTGTATGACCTGTCCAGACAATTCAATTACCATAAACGAATCCTCCTCCCGTTCTCCCAAAACGATGCTCGAAATATTATAACAATCCCAGCTAACGGGCATCCTCCATGATGGAAATGGCCTCATCATGTCATCAAGATTAACAAAGTACTTAACCGACCATTCATAATACCCATTCTTAATCTCATAAATTTTCAATTGTTGGGAACGATAATAATCCTTACAAAGAAGGAGCAAACTACCATGAGAGTTAAACAATGATCACAATGCAACTGCCCTTCGACAGTTAGAGGAAGGGGGGTTTGTATGTTTGTTAAAACCGGATGGTCCACAATATCTAACTTGACATGAAAAGGCTCAATATTATTTAACCAATGAATGGCACCATTCCAATATATTGCACCGTCAAAATCTTTAAAACTTTTAGAAGAAAATCGATCATCCCAAACACTCCAAACACCAGTTTCAGAAGAGTAAGTTTGTATTCTAATGGAATAACCAAATTCATCATCATAGTCAACATCATTGTCGTCATCATCATATACGCCTCCAACATGTATAACTTTGTAATAAGGTGATTTGGTAGGATCAAATACCAAGTTCATGTCACCAGTATCAGATGTATCACAATTCAAATCATGTATTGGTGGAAGCACCTTAAACATACTAATAACTGGATTGTAAATACTATACTTACCATGACTATAACACAGAAGCAAACCATTACACGACATGCAAATTCCTACCTTGGAGTTAAAACTAAAGAGGATTGACCTTTTCGCTGGAATTCTGGGATCAAATGACACGAAATTGTATTCATCGCGACTCCTTGGTTTAATAAAGAGACCAGAAGGAGGATCGAAGGTAGGGATTCGGTTCGTGTCAAAGTGAAACTAGGAGATGTCATGAGAGATAGCCACTGCTTGCATACCGGTTTGAAAAGATGAAGTGAGAGTATTGGTAACCGAAGTAAGATTTCCATCAAAAGGTCGTCATTGGACAAGACTGTATACACGGATGGTGCTACCTCCGATGAACCTCCCGCCATGAAAAAGGTTTACAGCGGTGAATAGGGTTTTCAGTTTTTTTTATCGGACAGCAATACAATGACAATTTAACTAATGAGCTGGGCTCGTGGTATGGCAATGGACCTTATCAAAAGTATGGGGTACACTTTTGGACGGGTGATCAAAGACAATGTCCGAGATGGTCACAGGATTCTCCGAGCAAATGCGTATATCTGAATCAAACACCCGCCATCTCTAAATAACATGAACAAGAAAGATATCTTGTACGTTTGTCGTATTACAACAGCCAAATCTATAAACACATGTTTTTATTTTGGATTATGTTAGCCTAAACGAACATGTAGATTATAGAAAGTGTTACCGAAAAATGTGAAGTAGGTTGGAAACTCTTTAATATTATTGATTTGTTTAGGCATTTTATACTGTTTAACTTAAGCTTTTGGTAATTAGGTCTCAAATACAATCAATTTTACTTCAATTTAAAGATTTCTCGTTATATTTTTAGAGACTAGTTATTTGAGTTAAGCACGATTTTTTACTTGTTCTATCACCGTGTTGTGTATTTTCACAACTAGTTATTTGAGTTAAGCACTAAATAAGTATTGTGGTTTATAGCCTCAGGTAAAAGTCTAGGTTATGTCTTTATAAAATGTCTACAAAAATCGTGTTTAAATCATTTTATTTTAAAAAAATTCTTGGTAAACCAGAAATTCTATATTTTTCAATTTAATAAAGAAAATTATCATTATCATTAAAAGAAGTTATCATAAGAATGAGAGTATTTTAGTAACGAGGCATTCAGACCCGTGTGTTGCACCGGGTTTTTTTTCCTAATAAGCTATTGAACTCTTGTCTTAAACTTAAATTTTTAGTTTGTTGTTATATTTTACAAATGGGTTCGAGAAAATTATATAATTTTTTCCTTAAATTATTCAAGATGCTAACCGTAAGACAAATATTTATTTAATTTTTTTAAGGTTGAGATTTACTAATGTGAATCTTTAGTGTTTTGTATAAAAGCGGTGATAGAACTACAAAAAGAATCTCACATAAACTCTCACAAAATGAGGTGTCAATCTTTAATTTGTGTAGTTTTTTATACTTTCTCTCTCTTCTCTTTGAATTAGTCAATAAAGTGTTTCTTTCGTATTGTGACCTTGTGTTTTGGTGTTGTGGTGAGTTGTAGTAAGATTTGATGAATATTTTGCCTTGGTGAAGGTGGATAATAGAGGATTACGGAGAAAATAGGATTAGAGGATAGTGATATAGAGTCGGCCAATATATATACGGATAAAAAAAAAGTGTTAATCGTAACATGTGCCATTAGTATTTCATGCAACGCATTAATAAATCATGCAATCAAAACAGCATGTTCAATTGCATTCATGCAAACTATGTATGTTTCCTTCATACACACCAAATGATGTTGCTTTTTGTAAATCAGTACTTCATGCATAATACCTTAAACTTACGTCTTTGTTCATGAAAAACATGCAAGCCACACCTTAACGGATCAAAATTCATACAAACAGTTTCACACCAAAATTGTTTGAATCAAATGAATGTCGGGAACAAAGTATTGTGCATCTCATTACCATTTTCATTATTGTAAGATTAGTAGAAAGGAAAACACAATATCTTCTTAAATCATTTTCGATTGACAATCTTTGATTCCTTGTAACCGATGTTTCTTAAGCAATGCTTCATATCCTTGTCACTTTCTTCGGTCATGAGAGTTTTAAGTCCGCGGGGGGCTACCACTTTAGAAAGTGAAACATAAAATTGCCTCGGCAAATAGATGCTGACAAAGTTAAGTGAATGTCATGGGTTGTTAGTGATGGTCAGTGTGTAGCATGTGTCGTTTTTTCATTATAAAGGGCCATTATGATTGCTTGGGTGAGTGTGATTCTTGGTATTAGGGCGGTGTCCATATATTTGGTCCGGTAATGATTTTTGCTCGAATAACAAACATTCGAATATGGGTGATGATTAAGCGAGTTCCACTGCATAATTGCTCGGATTCACATCTCGTAAGAGCATCATTGGTGGCTCTTTTTTGAGGTTTAACTGTTTAGGGGAAGGCCCTTCCTACACTTGTAGCTAGCACATGTCAAGCACTGCCGGCCAATATTAGTTTGAATGTTGTTGATTTCCACTTGACACTTGAGTGTTGCAGCCTAGTAAATGGAGAAGTTAAAGTAACAGTATTGTAACAGGCAGGAGGGTATAGCATGAAAGTACCTCAGTTTTTCTTTGCATTTCGTTGTGATGTGCTGGCATAGCACTTGAATTTTAGTGTGCGTTTGCATATTCTGTTTGGTGAAGCTAATGAGAGTTTCGTACTTATAATCATAAAAAAAACAAGGGTTGTAAATGAATGAGCAAATGAAATGACATAACGCTTGTAAGTTTTGGTGGAAATGAAGTTTAAAAGTCATTTTATTTAGTGCACAAAATGTTGGTAGTAATTTCAGGATGGTTTGTATACTCGATGGTTACATTCGGTTGGTTGCATGCTCGTTTGTATTTTTTTTGGTAGTAATTGCATGATGATTTGTGTACTCATCAGGGCCGTCCCGGGGATTTTGGGTGCCCTGGGCGGTAACTAAAAAAAGGCCCTCTTATAAAAAAATATGCGAGTAAAACAATCATTATCGATGCTAAAAATAAAGTTAAAAATATCCAAATATACTAATCGATGCTAAAAAAAGTTATAAATATTAAAAAATACTATTACAAAAATACTATTACAAAGATTAAATTCTAAATATTGTCCTACTATAACTCGACAACCTCTGTTATGCATCGGTTTGTTATAAATTCTAAATATTGGGATGGGATCAGTTTGTTATTGGGCTTTAAGTCCAATGTATATACCAGTTGGTCTTTTACAATTTTGGTGCCCTTCCAAATAATGGGCCCTGGGCAGTGACCCATGTCGCCCATGTCCATCTCCGGCCATGGTACTCATAGGCGAGAATTGCTAGACCCACAAAAGAACTTCCACAAAACACATTCACAAAATGACTTGGTATTGTTTGATTGGCTTAACAAAAAAGAAGAAAGAGAACTATTGTCATATACACCAATCAAATAATGACAAGTTATTTTGTGAATGTATTTTGTGAAAGTTCTTTTGTAGGTCTAGCAATTCTCCTCATAGGCAAAGCCACTTGAGGACAAGAGAGCGCTATCGCCCCCTTAAACTTTTTCATATTTATATAAAACACCCTTACACTAATAAACAATTTACATTTAAACCATAGATTTTAAAACTAAATGATGAATTGGCCCTAGCAAGTTTTATGACTTAAACTTCGGCCCTCCTAAAAATATTAAGCTAGCTCCACCACTATGTATACTCGATGTTTACATTCGGTTGGTGCTTATTACATTCGACTTCACATTAATGAGACTTGGGGCTGAAAATGGACTTAAAGCTTTAAGACTCCCCAATAAATGATTAGGAAATAATCTTTTATTTTATTGTATAAATAAGCATGTTAAATAAGCAATTAAAAAGTAAATATTTCTAGAAAATAAGCGTATAAATAAGCATGTTACGAAAATGAACCATTGAAACTCGTATTACCAAAATCCTACTACGTAGTATAAGCACAAATATGTTTTGCACGCCATGGTCATTTGCGCGCTCACTTTATGATTAATACACGTATATTTTGATCAAATTATTATTGAGTTATAAATGAACATGTGGCATTACGTGCGAATATGATTTGCTCACCAGACTTATTTGCACGCACAACCACGTACTTAGGGGGTGTTTGTTTAAGCTTATATGTAGCTTATGAGCTTATTTATTTTTCGGCATATATTACACAAGCTTCAATTTTTTGGCTTATTTTGAGACTTGTGGACTTATATAAGTTTATTATGATATAATAAACTTATATAAGCTTACAAGTCTCAAAATAAGCCAGTGTAACATAAACCAAAATCAAATAAGCTCATAAACCCACGTATAAGCTTAAACAAACACCCCCGTAACAAGCTTCTTTTAAGGGCTAATGTTGAGGCTAGCCCGGTCGCTCAAAGTGGTGGGTTTTTCTAGACTCATTTTTGTGATTTTCTACAAATAGACCAAGCGACTATCGACTTTTTAACTTTTAATAAGAAGGCGACAAGTGTCGCCCAAAGAATTCGCGCCCAATCATTGTTGTCTAACTTGTGTAAGGTTGCTTTAGGTGTACCTTTTGAACGACCTATGTCCAACGACTTTTTTGTACTTTGAGCGACCTTATATTTTGTTCTTATCTAATAAAAAAATCAAACTTCAAAAAATATTATTTTCTTATTTGGTTATTAGTTTCCTTAGTTATTGCTACTTGGTTTGTATCAGAATGGAGTGTTGGCCAATTCTGTTTTTGTATTTTGTTCCTAGGCAAGAAAGGAAATGAGTTAGGGGTTGTCCTATCCTTTTCTTTTTCTTGTGCTATCTTTTGTGCATAACATTTTTATTTTATTTAATATATTTTACCTTTTTGTAAAAAAAAATATTATTTTCTTTTTGCTCCTTCCCAATGATGAGCAACCTAAGTGACTTACAACTTGATACTTTGAGAGACTTTTTTACTTTTCCTTTTTTTGTATTTGCGTCACTACTTTTGTAAAAAAGTACTATTTTTAAAATACATTTTTATTTTTTTATGTTTGGCATGTATGTTTAATTTAATTTGATTTTCAGTCGTAGAAAAAAAAGAAATGGAACTCGTCAAATTAAACTTTCGAAAGGACACCGAACTAGCTAGTAGAGTGCCTTTCGTACGTGTACTTTTGATATTTGAGAAATTATTACGGATTGATCCATATTTAGAACCACGCAATTTGATTACACGGATTTTAAAAATATCGCATTTCTTTACTCTTTTGTTGCAAAGAGGTTGTTTTAGACTGATTGGTTATATATAGCATTAGTTTCTTAATTACTCGAATTACAAAGTTGTTTTTATCTAAAAGGGTATGATAGGAAAAGTGGTCCTAAAAGGTGTTGCTTGAAGATAGACATTGCAAAAGCATATGACACAGTTGATTGGAAATTTATGGAAAATATTCTTATTCAGTTTGGGTTTCATTCTAAAATGGTGAGTTGGATTTTGACATGTATTACCACTGTCAAGTTCACAATCAACATTAATGATGAAAGGAAAGGGTACTTTACAAGTGGTAGAGGGTTAAGCCAAGGTGACCCTATATCACCATATTTGTTTACACTAGTAATGGAAGTACTTACTCTTCTCATGGCAAAGAATGTACAACAAAATAGGAGATTCGGATATCAAGTAGGCTGCAATGAAATTGACTCACTTATGCTTTGCAGATGACCTATTGGTGGTATGTAAGGGGAATGTGGAATCAATTAAGACTGTGAAAGAAACTATGTTGGAGTTTAGTAGTATTTATGGGCTACTTCCTAATATGAGCAAAAGCACTATCTTATTTGGTAATGTACAAACTGATGTAGCCGCTAAGATTCTTAATATTCTACCTTTTACTGTTGGTAAGCTACCAGTGAAATACTTAGGAGTTCCACTTCTATCCAAAAAGCTTGGTACTAAAGAATGCAAAAAGCTAATTGATAAAGTCAGGTGAAAAGTGGAGGATTGGAAGAACAACTACCTATCATATGCTGGAAGGTTACAACTCATAGCTTCTGTATTATCTTCTTTACATGCATACTGGGCTGTTGTATTCTTAATTCCTAAGACAGTCAATAAAGATATTAATAGAGTGTTGAAGGGGTTCTTGTGGTGTAAAGGAGAGCTTAAAAAGGGAAAGCAAAGGTTGCTTGGAGTTTTGTGTGCAATCCTAAGGATGAAGGTGGTTTGGGGTGGAGGAAATTGGGGTATTGGAATGAAGCACTCTTGATTAAAAACCTGTGGAACATAGCTGTTGGGAAGGACACATTATGGGTCAAATGGGTAAATGTTGTAAAACTTAAAGGGCAAAGCATCTGGGAGGTTCAAAAGACATATAATGATTGCTGGATTTGGAAGGCTTTGCTTGATATGAGGGACAAGATTAACGAATATGTCTGCAATGTGAATGGTCAAGTTGTATGGAAGAATAAAGATGAAATGACTATTGATTACTCTACTAAAGCTGCGTATGATACTATCAGTCTTAATGGAAACAAAGTAAAATGGCATAAAGTGGTGTGGTTTTCTCAATGCAATCCTAGAATGGCATTTATTCTATGGATGGCTATAAGGGGCAAATTGCAGACTCAAGACAGAATCATGATGTGGAACAATGACCCTAACATGAAGTGCTCTCAATGTAAAAAGGTCCAGGATTCTCATAACCACTTATTCTTTGAATGTGACTTTTCAAAGTGTATATGGAGTAGTCTTAAAAAGAAGATGGGCAAAGATTTGATGGATGATACATAGGAGAATATTACTGAGCAGTATGCTAATGGTCCTTGTGATAATATAATTAATAGTGTCCTATCAAGAATGTTGCTAGCTACTACTATCTACTACATATGGAAGGAAAGGAATACTAGAATGTTTACCGGTGAGAAGTTGGAACCATATGTTCTGAAGAATGTTATTATGGAGAAAGTCAAACTTCAACTTCTTTGCTTAAAAGTCAAAAAATCCACTCAAGTTCTGAATGTTGCTAAAGAGTGGGATGTTGAGATGAATATAGTTGTGCAAAAACTACGAGCAGAAACAGTGTCATGCTTTAACGGGTGTTTGGATACACTGTTTATGTACAACTTCCAACTAATAACTACATTGGTTTTAGTTGGACCTGAATAGCATGGGTTTCAGTATTTTTGCTGGTCATTTAGTTATGCAGAGGGCCTTATATCTTGGCTTTGAGAATCTGTCTATGTCAGCCCTGACTTGTAATCAGTGGATGATGAAGTATCACTATTACAGGACTGGTCAACTGCATAGTTAAAGACCCACTTGAGGTCATAAAGTAGATTGCCTGCTCATTGGTGGAGTGCCAACCAGATGATGCCTGTTTGTGGCCTTTGAAGTACTAATGTGAGGATGTAGCTGCATTGGTATGGAAATGGTCATTAATGGGAAATGTAGTCTAGGTAGGATGTATCCTTGGGTAAGTCCATCCATGTGAGTGATGTCACTTGTGGAAATGTAGCTATATGGCTGTGCATCCCCAATGGAACAGGAGTTTTACTCACTATCTTGGTGAAGCCTTCTACAAGAGCCTCTGATTGTTTCTAGTACAGGCTACTGGAACAGTTAGGTAGGGTGTTTGTAAGTAGGAAATGTAGCCAAGGTGTGTGGTTTCTCCATGGTTGCCTAGGACTGATATATCTGGTACGTTGCTAGAATATCATCCTAGAAGAATGGTGAATTGTATCAGCTATGTCTCTTTATTATTAGCTGTTGTGTATTTCTCTGGTATGAAAAGGATCAAATGGTACATGTCCATTGTGATGCCTTAGAATCTGGTTGTAACTGATTATAATGTTTGTGTTATAATAATATTCACCATTTTAGAGGAAAAAAAAAGTTGTTTTTATCTTCTTTTTTATAAACTTTGTAATTTTGAAGTCCTTTATAGTTTCAGGGGCCGTTTGTTTTGAGTTGTTTAACCCAAGGCATGAGTTCTAAAGTTAAAAGGTTATTTTGGTTAATATATATATAGGATTTGAAAATAGGACTTGTGGAAAACTAGAAGGGGGGTTGAATAGTTTACCACTTTTTAGGTTAATTATCTTTTAAAACTTTCGTATAATCAAAGATATAATCTAAGATATACTTTTCAAACAATCAAAGATGTAAGCATGGATACTATCAAAGATATGATCTAAAAGATAATAAGTAGCAAGTAAGAATAAAGAAAGAAACGATCAAACCATGACACGAGTATTTATCGTGGTTCGGCTACAAGGAACTCTATTTTCCTTGCCCTACGTCCACGCCCCGAGTATCCAACTCGAGAGTTT
>LBNU01031551.1:25343-59422 GCA_014162995.1 Artemisia annua | reverse complement strand
TTAGCGAAACACAGACAATAGTTAATTAAAAAAATACATAGATTATAAACACAATATGAGTAATAGTCAATCACACTTAATTTCCTTACCAAATATTTTAGATACGACAATGTAGGCCTCCTAACAATACCATTTTCTTGACCCAGAACCATTTTGACCCGTTACCCAACGTAAATGACCAACTCATCTTGCCACCTCCATTTTAAAAAAATTAATGATTTCAAAGATTCATACCTTTTTTGAGGTCACTTCTTAGTCTGTTGGGGCTGATCACTCATCACTTTCCATGGCAACTGCAATAAAGTCTTATGTCTATCATCATGTGACAAAATAACCTGTCTTTTAGAAGAAGGAAAAAATGGTGTTAACCCTTAATAATAAGGAAGACCAATAATAATACGTACATTTCCTTGTGAAGAGTTAGCTCCTCTTCAGGATGCCTAAAGTCCTCTTCATGTTGAGAGCTAATGCCTTTAACTAAGCTTCGCACTGATTCTGGAGATACTTTTTTGTCAAGGTAGAAATATAAAATTTAGCAATTTAAAAGTGCAGGAATGCATTAATCATAAATAATACTTCAGCATAAGGATGTACCTCTCCAAGTTTATTCTCAACTCGGAGTTACATCTTTTTAATTCTTCACCATGATTAGACTTGAGATTTGCTTCATTCTTATCATAGTAAGTTAGCCTCGCCATAAGACAAAATTCACACATATACATGTCAATGACCTTACCTAATTATTCATATGAGATTTTCCTTCAAGTGTGTTAAAAGTCAAGATATTTACTTTTCACAATATCTTTTCGCAGATTGTAAGTACCTCACCAGCAACTAACTCTATTATTAACTAAAAAACCAGAATTAGACAAAACACACTTATTCACTTAAACAAAATCCCTCCACTCTTATATTTTAGACACTCGCCAAGATGTTAGATTGACCAACTAAAAAGCAAAGGACCGAGCCTATCTTTAGCATTGTGTGCACATTATGACACCATATAGGAATATCATGATGATGAGTTGGATACCACCCACTCAATCAAAGCAGGAACCGCAAAGCAATTGCAGGTTTCTTCTTGTCGTTCCGACCCGCCATGTCAATATGCAATCATTGTACTTTATCATCAACAAAATGGAACCAAACACAACTATTAGTATAATCAATTTTTTCTGTTATAAAAGTAGAAAACACGTAGGTAAAAGATTACACGACGGTACTTGTTTCAAGAAAATAATTGTAATAATAGAACCACCTTAACGACCACCTCTATTTTCCATATCAGCGATACCTGATTCCATACATTCCCAGTAACTTGTAACCTCCATTGGCATTCTCCAAAGGTGTTCTCCAACAACTTCAGACGCTGCAACCACTTCCTTTGTCAGCTCATCACTCGGTGAGACGACACCTGTATATTTAAGGAACTTGGTGTATGATCATTATCAAAATAAAACGGAGTAATGATTGTTAAGAAGCTCTACATGCAGTTTTGGGCCGAAGAGCAACTATACATGCCCCGGTCAATGTTGCCAAATCAACTATCTGCAAGTATCAATGAGACAAGTTTTCAACTTTACATCATGTAATCCAATAAATATATATTTAGCAACACATAATCTGAAATCCAACCTTTTTTCTACTTAAACACTACGACCTACGTCATCAATTCACTCATATATTGTATGTTCCAAACTCGAGAATAACAGAACAAACACATTCATTCACTATTATGTCACAATTAACAAAAACATATATATCCTTATCTCTGAATCTTTTCATTCCTATAAACAACAATACAAAAATTCAATATAAATCCACTATAAAAAACATAATTAACAAAATTAATTATGGGCAGAAAAGAAATTAATTAATCGAAAACATTGATATTATTGAAGTAGAAGTAGAAAATTAGACAAATCTTACCAAAATTAAGGATCATATCTTATTCTTTCAACTAACTTGAGGTGTAAATTGACTTTTGAATTGAATGAATTGTAATTAATTTTGCGCATCTACGTGATTGTGATATTCGACTTTGGTTCTCCATTGATTTAGGGTTAGGAACGCTGATGAATTTGATTTGGGGTGGATGTGATTTATGTTTGGTTGGGTAAATATGTTTTCTTTTGATAATTTTAAGTTACACAATAAACCCTTCAGTGTTTTTAGATTACCAGCCCCTCGCTACACAAACAAAGTTTTAATCTTTCAATTTGTGACCTGTATTTTAGTTATTTAAACAAAAAAAAAAAAAAAACAAAACAAAAAAAAAAAAAAAACGAATTTACAAACACTTGCCAAATAAAGGATTATTTAAGTTTTTTTATTTGTAAAAACTTAAGACAAATAAATAATAACTAAAAAAATATTACCTAAATAAGTATGATTTGATTAAAAAGTCCCCACTAGGAGTTTTGTTTTATTAGAGAAAAGATGTCTATGTCTACTCCCCGTTTTACTTTTCCATTTTGATACATAAAGATAATTCAACGCCATTTTTGTGTCTTTGAGTTTTGATTAATAGAAATGATGGGTTCAAAAAAAGTAGTGAAACAAAATAATAATAAAGGTGTATTTATATTTCATGTTCTCGGATTAAAAGAAGATAAAAAGTAAAAATAAATAAAGCCGTGTTTTCGAGTTTTATTTCAAAAGAGAATGACATGTATATTCTTCTCAAAGTTTAATATTACATAAACATCTTTCTTATTTTCTCAATTACATCAATATTCTTCTCAAACTTTTGTAGTTACATCAATATGTCTTACAAAATAGAGAGATTAATCAACCTAGTGTGAATCATGTCTTACATGTATATATTTCCTATGTGCTTTACATATAAAAAGTTTTCGCTTAAAGGTAACATTTATTTAAGGGAGGTGATTTGCACACATTTGTTTTTTATTTGCACACTGTATTATACAGACAATTAAACCATGTTATAAATAAAGTACAACTGCATGATGCACAAAATAGAGTGTGTCAATAAATTAGAGTTCTTTTTATCAATGTTTTGTCATTATTAACAAACAAATGACTAAATTTAGAATCTTTTATGCTTACAGAAAAACGAATTTTAGAGAATTACTTTTTCTCAAATCCATTATATTCAACATAAAAGTAATACTGTAGTATAATGAGCTGGCCCTTTATTTGACCCGACGGAACCCATCAAAAGAACTGTGACCTTTTCTAATGTGAACCCGGACCGTGGCTTAAACCCCTTTGTAAACTGTCTACATTATTTCTTGACCCATTATATAAACGTGGGTTATAATATTTCTTTCTTTTATTCATGAAGAAGAGTAGCAAGATCTGTGATAGATAAGAAAGATTATGGTGAATTTGTCATTCAATCAATGTAGCCAAGTGGACTTGCTTTACTCTTAATTTGCCATTGTCATAAATATTTCAACACAATTGACTAAAGATCAAAAAAGGAAGAAAATTGCCATTTTTTAAGAATTTTAAATGTAAGAAAATTAAATTCAACTTGTCCAACATATTCATCTTAAAACCATCACCTTTTAGTGTTNAAAAAAAAAAAAAAAAAATCGATTTTCTTATTTAAAATAAAGGTTTTTGAAACATATGTTATCTACTATCTATATAAAACAAGGTTTTCTAAACTCATCTCCTCCCCAAAATTCTTCTAAATTCGCCACGTGGCATTTTCCCTATCCAACGGTTGTCCTTCAATTTACATTCCAAACAATTTAATGAAGCAAAATTTGGGCGGAAATTCTTCAAGCTCATTCATTTGTTACACATCTAAAAAAACACATACACAGTTTCTCTCATAATCCCCCTTTTCAACCCTAAACGCCTCCCCAATATTCTCCACCAAATCAGTCGAGTAATCAAATCCATAGAAAATAAATCTGAAAAAAACAGAAATCCTAATCCAAAAACACACAATCAAACTAAACCCTTGAGAATACACCTCCCAAAAATCGGATCTGGGATAAACTAACACACAATCAAACAACACGCCTGCACCAATTTTTAGAGGAATCAAAAGAGTGTTTCATCATCGAAGATTCAGCGCATGCCTATCAATGAAACAATTTTTTTATGATCGGCTAATAAATAAACGATTGTGTATAACAAACGATTGTGTCAGTTATATGTTTTTAAGTTAACCCTGATGATACTTTGTTTTCCTGGATTATGCAACAGCAGCAGTTTTTTGGCTAGACAATTAACGGCATCAATTTTCCGGCAACATTGGTGATGGTAACCTTAAATATTTATGAATTACAAGTTAGTCATCTTATTTCATAAATGATTATTTCAATTACATGTGTTTTTATTTTAACCCTGTTGTCCATCATGTTAATGTTATTGATTTACAGATGCTAAATTTTTAGATGATTTATATTATGTGCTTTGCTATTTTATCATTATATAGTAACTGAATGTTTTTTGTTGTTTGATCTTGTGTTTTTAATGTTCATGTTTATTTTTTGTTATGAATAATTCCATCCAGTAATTTAGAAATAATCATTTAAAAACTTTATTTCAATTGCAATCAATTAACCATTAATTTTTAAATTAAATGTTTACTTTCAAAAAGATTCAAAAAATATACTTATCCATAAATTTTGTAACAAAAAATGCGGAAGTTTTTGTAAATTGCCTAAATTACAGGTATGATTTAATTTTCAAAACCTGAAATATAATTTCCTTAATTATAGTATAACTTTAACCAAATTTGAATACACTACAAACTCTAATCACATCTTACCAGTGATCACTTTTATGCTTTTTTAAATAGCAGATGTGATATGAAATTTGGAATATCCTAAGCTAACTATAGAGCAATCGAAATATAGGTACTAGCCACGATGCACAAACAAGATCAGATTTAATGCTGGCTATAGACAATGGAATGACAACATATAATGGATATGCGGTTCCTACTGGTGTAACTGGAAACTGCAATGAATGTCGGTCCGATTCCGTAGGTATTTAGCGCTTCCATCCTAGACACAACAACAATAGCGCTTCAGATTTACGTAAAAATTGTTTCTCATATTTCAGGTATTTAGCGACACCGGCTGGACTTATTTCAGCATCGATAGCACATGCTTTTGCACTATCTGTGGCTATATCAGTTGGTGCTAACGTCTCAGGAGGTCACATGAAGACTGATGTGACTTTTGGTATCCTTCTGCCTTTTTCTTTTCGATTACCTCAGACAAGGGCGATTACATAATCTGACATGCTGGGGTGTTGTTTATCAGGTCAGGTGAAGTGTGTTCGGCCCTGAAAATCCTTCACAAAGGCACAGGCTGTAGTGTCATTCCGAGTGAGATTTTTGGTTCCTTTGAAGGATTTTGATTATAGGTTTAAGTAAATTTGAGTTTTTGTTTGGTCTATATTGTATCATCATTTTCTGCTGTTCTTTTTTCAGGAAAAATGGTGACTTTGATTTCTTGGTTGACAATGGAGAACGAATGGGGAAAAAGGGTTGTGTTTGTGAATCCCACAACACTTCACGAATTCAAGCCTTATGTTCTTTGCAGAGTTACAGAAAGCGAGGCTGGAACCAGTGTTCGAGGTTCGTGGATGACTTCAAAGGCATAAGATAGATGGAAATTAGAGTAGAAGTATGTAAGAGGTGGGCTGAGACAACGTGAAAAAAGTTCTGAGGTTATACCCATGAGAATAATGTTTGTGGTGTTATGCGGGCTGTCTTTTTATCTTGATGGAATTAGCCTTGCACGGATCCTAAGGTATATGTCTTATTGTTAATATCGGTACTAAATTTCGGTATTATTAATTTCATTGTATGAATCATAGATGGTGCTGAGGCAGAATGCAAGATGCTTCCTGGAGGTCTCAGCAATGGAACCACAACGAAACCGGAACGAGCATTGAAAGAAGAGGTGAGAGGGACAACTTTTGTGTTTAGTTATGAATAATTGATTAGGACCAACACGTTTAATATATTAACATTTCAGTATATTTCTTTAATCATATAAACTTTTCAGGTCACTATTCTCGAGAATGTATGTTGGAAAGAACTAGGGCTTCTTGTCTTTGTTTGGACTGCATTTCTTGGTTTGTAAATTGCAAAGGTAATTTATAGCAGAATTTCTCACATTATATTCACCTCAAGTTATTATAAGTTCTCATAGCTTTATTATTCTATAAAGTATAGCTTAAAGAATTGTATATGTCGGTCATAGATTCATACTTTAAATTGTTTAGTATTATATTGGTTCCTCATCTTATTACAGGTATATTCACAAACCCAAACATATACGCATCACAACTTAATGGATAACAAACTAAATATTGTGTTAGTGATGTTGTAACCCTCAAACTTTGATTCAATCTATGGTTTAATCCCTAAACTTTTCATCGAAATGATTGTTCCTTAGTTTTCAAAATTTTTGTTTAACCAATTCATCTCGAGAAGTGTTAATTATAATGCAAACCTCCTAAATTATTATATTAAAAAAGTCACATTTTCATGCAAAGTAATACTCCATAATTATATAAACTATACTTGGTGTTCTAATCATTTATAATTTTGTTTGTCAAATTAGACAAGGAAGTCCTACTGGACTCATACCTGGGAATGGCCATCATTGATGGACGAGGTTCTAAGATGAAGAAGGTAAGTTCACACTATTCAAGTAAATGGAGGCGGGACCTGAACATGCAACATATCCAATTTGCCACATTTTTTATTTAGTATAATATGAACATATAGGAAGCGATCCTTCCCAATTGAGGACCTATTTAGCCTATTATGTGTTGAACTAACTTAATTAGCAATCATGAAAGCACTTAAAAACAATATGCGATATTTTGACACCTTTGGAAGATAACGTACCCAATGCAACTTCTGTGCTCGCAGCTTGCAAAATTTAAATTTAACTCACACAAGGTTTACAAGTAAAATATTCATTGTTGTGGTTTACGGGATTAAACAGGACAGGTGATTGATCTTAGTAAATCTTTTAGAATTTATTGATCATCATGTCTTTTAAAAGATGGTATTGATGATGCATTTAGGTATATGTACGCCTGACCAGATTGCTCTAAAGTTCCTATAGGATAGAAATAAAAAGGGTGGTCAAGATTTGATAATTTTTGTTGAATTTGTTTGTTTAAGTTGACACTTAATTGACTTTTTATGATGTACTTATAGTTTGGTTAACAATAAGATGGAAACTGCTAGGCCTAGACCCGTGCTTGCAATTAAGTTCTCCCATAGCAATAAGACGATGACTGCTATTCCTAGAAGAGTCATCCCGGTTTTTTGCCTATTATGTGGTGTTGACTTCTTGAGTTAGTAAATGCTTATAATGCCAATATCTTGAGAGCAATGTTATAGCATCATGGCTGTAGGTCACATTAGTTTCGTTAAGATACTAACATGTATAAATTGTTATCCAATAAACTGCAACTTCTTTTAATTCATCAGGTGACATTTAGTGGTTTCACTATGTATGAAATGGAGTAATTTCTTACTATAGTACTGTAGTTTTTTTTCCTTGAGCATGATTAGGCTGCAAATAGTTGGAGGTTTGTAATAAATCTTAAAGTTACTAAGATATAGTTTCTTTTTAAGTTGGCTGGAATAGTTGTATAAAATTTGTGTTTTGGACAAAATGAAAAAGATAGAAGATATTGTAAAGGAAATTGAACAAAATAGTTTGGATATAATCGGTCATGATGAGCAAGATGAAGATGAGATTCCGGACCCCCTAAGCCAAAGGTACGGTATCTAATCTTGAAGAGAATTATATAGAGATTAATACATGGTGTATATATATGTACCATAGATTGATTGGTTGATTATTAAAATGTTTGTAGGAGCAAGAGGAACGTATATGAGTGGAGCGGCTCAAGAATGGGGATTTAAGATTTGTTTTGGGTTGTGCCTGTTGTAAGCGTTTCGAGATGTTGCTAAAGAACAATGGCTATTGTTTTTACAGATTGACATAGTGTTGGTCGGTAGTACATAGAAGAATTGAAGTTGGTGCATGTATATGATATATGCATCTTTGTTGTTTTTTTCTTCTAGGATGCATTCGAAATTACTTTTGGCTAAATGAACTGTATTGTTTTCCTGTTGTAGCCAGAAATTTCTATTTCATATGAAACATAGATGAACTACATGTTAGTGTCATAATCGTATTATTTTAGGCTTATACATCACACACGTACCGTAGATATAACATAATGATACTTTATTGTCTATAAAAAATTCTTCATTGATTATAAGTTTTGTTTTTTTTTCCACAATAAAATATATGTACCTTTTTTATGTTTATTAAAAAACCATTACCTTATTTTTCATTTTAATATAATATTCGTTAATGTTATAATATTAAGCATTTTACTGTTTTTATTTTTTTAATAATTTGGCTGTTTGCATGTTTGCAAGCCATGGTTATTATTTTTTTAAAGTTACTATCAAGTAATGGGAACTGATAGTAGAATATACTATCCAATTATGCTTTTTGGCTAATGATTTGCACACTCACAAGTTATTTGCACACTCAAGATACAAGCAGTTGAAGCACAGTTTTTAATACTGTACAAGTATTAATGCACAAGATAGAGTGTCTCAATCAATTTTCAAAGTGTGCAAATCAATTCCTATGCTTTTTTGTTTATTTTTCAGTATGCAATATGACGCCGAAATTTTATCTTATATGCAATTAATAATGTACTAAATGAGCTATAATCACAAAGTTTGTTGCAATTTACATTGTTAATCTATTATAAAACTATTTGTACTATCTTTCTTTTCTTACAAACAATTTTTTAAAACTAGCCGCCCATCGGGCGGGCCTGGAAGCTAGTACGATATTTAATCGACCAATTAAAGAATTGTCTAATATGCAAATAATATACAAAATCAATATTCACCAAGTACCATCATTTTATTTTATCATCATGTGTTTTCTTAGCAAAACATTATCATGTAGCATCTCACCAATATTGCATTTGGTTTATTAACATTTTGGGTAAATTTTGGGAGAATCGAAAGTTGAAATAAAGATGCATGATTCCTTGACGCGTTTTACAACTTTTTCTCCTAACATATCTGATCGCCCCATTAATACTATTATACTATATCTATCCAGTTTCATTATTGCTGAAGAAATAAAGAACATACAATGATGGAAACAAGGCATAAACGACAATTGAGCCTGAAAATATAAACACGCTTTATTTCAGCCCAAGTTGTTGGGCCTATGTCTAGCAGCCATCTTCATCAACTTTTCCTTTCTTTTTCCCAAGGCTTTAAGCCCAATAGTCAGACCCTTATGGCTCACATTGCGTGGATGACAGCCACAATGTCTTTGTAAGACTAGGTGTTTTTTTTTTTCCTAAGTTTAAATTGTTTACCCACTTTAACATCTTTAACTACTCTTCTTCAAGTCATCAAAGTGTAGTTCCTCTTAACATTAGCTCGAAAGATACGCGAAATATGTTGGAAGTTGTTGTCTAAGACTTTTAATGGTGTGTAGCTCAGTTCGTTTTAGACGAGAAACAAGACTCATAAAATCCTTAGTCTTTTAGGAATCCACATAATAAATGTTGTTTAAATTCGGCCGTGGTTGTAGAAGATATTTGGGAATATATAGAGGGTCGTCTAGTATAGACCTATGTAAAATTCAAGATTAAAATGCTTCCACCATAGCATGTTTTAGAGTAAAGAAACCAAAATGAAAAAATGGACAAAAAGTCAAGAGCTAATATGAATTTTCAGCAGTGCACATCCTCACAAAACAAAATAATAATAATAATAATAATAATAATAATAATAATAAAATATAAAAAAAAAAAAAAAAAAAAAAAAAAAAAAAAAAAAAAACTTGTAAGAGTGCATCTTGACTGAAAATATATATATCTAGACGCATGTGCCTCACTTGGACTTCATTATATTAGTAACAAACAATTTCTTTCTTCAACCAATGTGGGATAACATTTTTGGGTCATGAAAGTTGGAGTTTATCTATGTTTTCATACTTGTTTCGGCCCTAGGTTGTTTAGAAAACTTATTAGAAAACTTATTAAGCATGTTTTGAATGCTCAAATGCAAAAATTTAGGTTTGCAAGTAGCTAGGCAAAGTTTATGTAAAAATCTAAAAATAAGCAGCTTGGCAATCTTTTAAGCTTATTATAGTCATAAAGTGTAAAATGTTTATTTTGTAAATCGTTTGGATATGTGTATTAATTATGGAATGAGACACATTTTGGTTCTTGAGTTAGACGATGTGTTTATTTTGCATGTCATTATTAACTGCTTTTGTCAAACATCTTACCGTTATATTTTGTATTTTAATAAAGATCAGGATATACCCACTATTGACAAACATATTCTTGTTTTTCTATCACTACTTCATCGCAAATATAGGGGTTGTTTCTCTTAGAAATTTCATGTTCGAGGCTTGTTAAGGGAGCTTTCCTCTTAAGTGAAGCGTGAAAAAAAAAAAAAAAAAAAAAAAAAAAAAATAAAAAAAAAACAAAAACACTAAAAAAAAAAAAAAAAAAAAAAAAAAAAAAAAAAAAAAAAAAAAAAAAAGTGGGGTTTATTCTCCAAAGGCGAAGGTTCGAAGAAGACATATTGCCGGCTTAGATGTCACTGCACGACTCGAACCACTAACTACTAACTAGCCGTTCTAAAAAGAATAATATACAGTTGTCGGTCTAAAAAGGGCTTAAGAATAATAGGTCATTGGTTCAAGCAGTAGTAAATCCAAGCTCAAATCCGTTAGTAAATGCAAGTCCAAATCATAAATATTAGTAAATCCCCTAAATGCTTAAAAAAAACTCGTCATGCTTAGAGCCAACGCCTTGATGTATTATGTAACTTTGAAGCCATGCTTCGTGCCTTGGCGCCACCATGACGTGCTTTTTAAAACCATGTATATTTGTAACCAAAGACTTCTATCTTGAGCCAGTGTGGGATAAAATGTTAGGATAAAAAGCCTCCATAAAAATAGTAAGAACGAGATAAAGCAAGAGTTATTAACAGTTGGTGAAAGAACGATTTGTTACTTGAACCTCAAAATTGATTAGAAGCAAAATACTTTACATGTTTGAAATTATTTAAGCATTGTATTAAAAGAACCTATGATTTTTTCTAAGAAGCAGGTGTTAATATTTACTTATCTGAAATCGCTTACGTAGAAATTTATATATTGTTCAATTGTTGAATCACAATACGTTTTTGTGTCATGAACGTTAAAGTATTTTTGTATTATGATAATTTCTTTTGGCCCTAGGTTTTTTTGAAAACTTAGTATGCTAATCTCTAAGCATTTTCTAGTGCTTAATGTGTAAATTATGATTGCACACATATTAGCTTTAAAATGCGTGAATGGCAACCACAATGTCATCATAAGACAAAGTTTGCTAATGTTCTCAATTGCTTTCCTATAAATAAGTCCATTACTTCTTTTCTAGTCATCAAGTATCAATCCACTTAAGATTAGCTCGAAGGACATGCCATACAAGCGTAAAGTTGTAGTCAAGACTTTTATATATCATTGATCGGGGTATAGCTCAATTGGTTTCGAATGAGAAGACTTCTAAAATCCTAGTTTTTCAAAATTCTCATAATAATTGTATTTTAACTCGCGTGTATGGTATATGGGTGTTGATGCATAATCTGGCGCGGACCGATTCAACGACTCTCCCTGGGCCGTTAGTCGTCTTTTCGAGCCCTGAGTAGACCTGTCAACAGAGAGAACCCGTTAGGAGTGGACCCGAGGCCGTAGCCCCGGGATCCACCTCCGACGGTCAAGTTAGTATCGGTGCGATATAGCTTATGAGAGTTAGGTTTTAGGGTAACCTGTTATCTTCCGCCAAGAAGAGAATCCCAGCCCTATATTTATAAGGCATGGATTAGGGTTTAGGCGTGGAGTGGGCCGCTGTCTGCCGGGCCAGGCCCATTCCAGACTATACGTCCAAAAGCCCCCTAAGTTTAGTATGACATAGTGCGTGGCTATGTTATGCTAGACTTAAGTTCTGTACATGGCCGCGTAGGCCCAATCAACCATGACGGCATGGCCCATGTGTGCGCAACTCAGGTGTGCGCATGGGACGGACTATACTGCGCAACTAAAATGCGACAGTGCGCACTGGTTGTTCCAGGGGCGCAGTCCTGTTTAGCCCATTAGACTATATCCGAATCCGCGACCTTGTAGGCGTGATTGTGAGAGTCTCACAATGGTGAAGGTGGATCTCGTATGTTGCATCCTGGGCAAGGGCGTACCTTTGTACCAGTAGCGATGCAGCATAGTGCGACAGAAGACGTGCTTCTGTGGCAGAAGTGCGCACTGTGCGCGACAAGGATGCGCGCTGTGCGCGACAGAGGTGCGCGCTGTGCGCGACAGAGGTGCCCGCTGTTCGCGAACATTACATTCGTCTTTACAACCGACAGAGGACGTCTCCCCTGTGGCAAGATGGTGCGAATATTTAAATCCGTCTTTGTACCGGGCTTGCAATACCTCTTACGTACAATCTGCTTCCAAATATACCTGCGTGACGCGTATGGAAACAGTGGTATTATATACCATGGTAGCCCCCCAAGTTTGATGGTGCTACTCTTGTAGGAGCATCAAACTTAGTTATTCAAATCCTGAAAAACACTTAATGCAAATATTAAAAGTATATGCCGCGAATCGCAACATATAAAACCTAATAAAGTAAAAGATTAGTGCGAAGCAATATATAGCACATAGCATATAAGAGAAGTAGTAGTGTGAATTACACCTATCGTGAGGTTTTACAAACTACATAAAAAAAAAGTAGCGCGTAGCTAATCTGCGAACGCTGTGCGCTCATGGTGATTAATTGATTTCTTTCTGTTTTATTATGATAAAAACAATGGCGCGGATGGATGTACCGTGACCGCGACTAATAGTTTTTTTTCGCACGCATAGACGCAGATAGATGTATCGTGACCGCATAGACTCTAACGATTGAGGATGATCGCAGTTGACCACGGCTTTTGTCTGCGTGCGCTCATGGCGTTTGACTAGCATCGTGGTGCCTGTATGTAACAGTGCGCTCATGGCGCCAATCTGCGAAGATGTCTGAACGCATGGCCTAACACGGGTAGATTTATCGTGACTGCGTTGTTCGCGGCTAAAAGATAAAGTAGGTCCGATCGTGCGGATTTAGTGCGTTATAGGTAAAATCGTGTTTACCAAATTTAAAAGATTTACCTAAAATCTTCTTAATAATTAAAAGATACCAAATCTTATCGATTTAAAAGATATGCACAAAATTGGGATATCTTTTTAGTTTTATAAAAATATTGCATCTGATTACGCAACTTGTTACTCGATTACAAACAACTTGTGTTCTTGTCGATTATTAATTATTATATAAGCTTGATATGTTTGACTAAAAGTCAACCCAATCAAAATATTCGTAGATGCTGATTATTAATTTTGTACGTAAAGAGTAATAGGACAAAAGTAAATTCGCTTGTCGCTACGATTGTTTCTTTCGTTTTGTTTCTTTCTTTTTTTCTGTGTATATCGTATACTAGCAGGTACACGATAAAAAATATATTGGTAAAGAGGTACCGACTTTTGAACTCAATGGTTGCTTTCCGGTGATGTGAGAGCACAAAACTTGTCGTAGTCATGTCCCACGGATGGCGCCACTTGTTGATGCATAATCTGGCGCGGACCGATTCAACGACTCTCCCTGGGCCGTTAGTCGTCTTTTCGAGCCCTGAGTAGACCTGTCAACAAAGAGAACCCGTTAGGAGTGGACCCGAGGCCGTAGCCCCGGGATCCACCTCCGACGGTCAAGTTAGTATCGGTGCGATAGAGCTTATGAGAGTTAGGTTTAGGGTAACCTGTTATCTTCCGCCAAGAAGAGAATCCCAGCCCTATATTTATAAGGCATGGATTAGGGTTTAGGCGTGGAGTGGGCCGCTGTCTGCCGGGCCAGGCCCATTCCAGACTATACGTCCACAATGGGTATAGAAATCCTTGAATACACAAAGTCGATAAGTCTAAACATGAGAATGGTAACACTAGTACGTTGTTGGTCGTGACTATCATTGTTGTATTGGTGTAAGATCACATTAGGACGAAAATATATATATGACACTAGATGAAATTAAGATAGATATAAGATCATTTGAGGACCAAATATTTTTTACATACCAAGGGACTAATCTCCATCATTCATCTCCCTTCCATCTTTATTTGATCTAATGGATGAGATTAATCCCAACAATTTAAAAAACCCACTTTCATCCTCTTTTTTCAATTATTAATATCTTTCAAACCGTTAATCGTTAATCGAAAAAAAATATACCGTTACGACGAGCATTTAATTATCTTTCTATAGATTTGCATTATGATATACTTTCGACAAAAAAAATTTTTTCGTTTTTTTTACGTTTTTTTTCGTGGCCGAAAAAATCACATATGATATATCATATATGATATTACATATCATATAAAATCTGTATTTCTTATTATCTTCTTGTTCTTGTTATGGAGATCGGATTGTTGTTGTTGACTTGTCATGGATGACGGGAAAACGTAGCTCCGACATCAAGAAATCGAAAGGGTGTGATCAACTAGATCTAGTTGTTTGTTTATTAGATCCGGTTGGGTTTTTGTGTTTCGAGTGGGTTTGTGAATCAGTTGATGTGAAAAAAATCGGTTATTGTGTTTCGAAATTTATGTTTCATTGGCGACACCACTTAAAATGTTTGTGAATCACTTTTTTCCATCAATGAATAATGGGATAATTTTGTTTATCTGATGATATATTGTGTCACCGGTTTATACTGTATCAACATGTCATTTTTTTTTAGTTTTGGTTTATTATAGTTTTAGTTTAATGTCCCTCTCTCTTTCACGATAACATTTGCATGCTTTGGAGTTATCTGGTAACATGACATTGTTGTGTTGTAAGCTCATCCATATATTGATAAAATTACATTGTTCATGTTATATGACATGCTTTTTCAAAGAGTGTCAATTAACTTATTGCCGTATCAACGTTTGAGCAAATATTTTATTATGTCGATGTTAGAAATTATGTATTATTAGATTTGTGTGTCGAAAGACTAAGTGTTTAATTTAAATATAGCAAAAAAATTATAGTGTGTATTAGTTGATGTAATTATAGTGTGTATTACTTGATGTAATGATAGTGTGTATTTGTTGATGTGTAATTATAGTGTGTATTAGTTGATGTAATTATAGTGTGTATTACTTGATGTAATGATAGTGTGTATTTGTTGATGTGTAATTATAGTGTGTATTAGTTGATGCTAGGCACAAAGTAGATTCTTGTTAAGAGTTACGTAGTACTCGTATTATTTTTGTTATATCCTTTTTGAATTTTCGTTTTAATTTTTTCTTGTCTAAGATCTATGACTGTTCTCTTCGAGTAAAAAATGTGACAAAAAAACATAGTAGCTCACTCGAAAAATATAGTATCATGAAACTAAGTGCTCAAATTAATTTTTTTTGTCTAAGAAACCAAAAGTTAAAAAAAAATAATAATAATAAATAAATAATCAATAAATAAGTAATAATCAGACCAAGAAAAAATCAATAAATAAGTTCGCAAATTAGTTTGTTCGTATAATGTTGGTAACTATGATGACTAGCAAAGCAAATAAATAAGTTGGGTTTATAAAAATATTATTATATGCGTATCACTTTTTAATTGTGTATCGATGTGTGAAATGTTAAAATATTCAATGAAAATAAACTATAAATAAGCTCCTGCAAACAATATATCACAAACAAAAGACTGTTGAAAAAAGAGAGACGGTGCGTAACACTGTACATTGAATAATAATTAATAGTTTGGTTGACTATAAAGACACAGTCAAATTTAGTTGCACACAATCAAATTAAGTTGGTAGAGAATGCCACTAGTTTTTCAGTTTTTTACAATTGTGCCACTCATTTAATTATGTTTAATTTTGATCCATCAATTTTGATCTAACGATCATTTAATTATCTTTCTATAGACAGGCAATTTGATATACTTTCGACAATTTTTTTTTTTTCGTTTTTTTCACGTTTTTTTTCCTGGCCGAAAAATATATCACATGTGATATTACATATCACATGTGATATGTAGTATCACATGTGATATATCACATGTGATATTACATATCACATGTGATATTACACTAATATCACATATGATATTACACATCACATGTGATATTACACATCACATGTGATATTACACTAATATCACATGTGATATGTAATATCACATGTGATATATCACATGTGATATGTAATATCACATGTGATATATCACATGTGATATATCACATGTAATATTTTTTTCGGCCAGGAAAAAAAACGTGAAAAAAACGATTTTTTTTTCTTTTTTCGAAAGTATATCAAATTGCCTGTCTATAGAAAGGTAATTAAATGCTCGTCGCGATGGTGTAATTATTTTCGCTTAACGATTAACGGTTTAAGATATATTTAAATTATAAAAAATGGGGGAAATATTAAAATGCTTTTAATCTCAACCATTAGATCAAATAAAGAGAGAGGGAAGATGGATGGTGGGGATGAGTCCCTTGGTATGTGAGGAATCTTTGGTTTCTGAAATAACTCGATTCTAAGTTTAGATTTAAGTTAGATTGTACTGGATTTATTAGCTCAGATTTTAAGTTTGAATTTTGTGTAAATTTAATTTGTCAATTTATAATACTATTATGCTCATTTATATTCAAGTTTAAAAGTATGAAAAAATGGTTTGACCGTACCTGTGTAATTTTTTTTTTTTTTTTTTTCTTTTCTTTTACGACATGTGAACTTAATGATGTAACACCCTCAAATTTACGCAGCGGAATGGTATCGAGGAACATTACATATGTAGCACACAACACAAGATAATAAAGAACGTACTCTATATGAGACGTTTTAAAAATAGTACATTCAGGTTTTTGAAATACATGAGTTCAACATCATTGTCAAGTTACACATCATACACCAAAACGATAACTAAATAGTCCCACTAAATGTACTCGAACATAATAAATTCTTGAAAAGGAGTTGCCATTCAAGTGAACACTGTGAGTGGCGCTACGTACACATCCATATTAGGTACCTGAGAATAACATGCTAAAAAAATGGTCAACAAATATGTCGGTGAGATCATAGATTTAAAGTAAATGAAATTACTGAACCACAAGATTTTGCAGGCTGTATGATCATTATACCAAATATAATGCCACACGAAATAGCGTATACTACTGCCTAAGCTCATGACACCGAAGCGTTAACATAATATATATGATAAGTGCCCAATACAAGTGTCTAACACACATACTTTTGAAATAATCAAATAATATGTGTCCGACCGACCGCGGACCTCGGGTCAATAGAGCTTATCCTACTATGAGCGGGGGTGTCAACCCAATAGATCTAATCACAGCATTTGCGCTTACTCACAAAAGAATAATTAACGGTTCATGATAAAGGGCGAAATAATAATATCTGGGTTATCAGAACGTAGGCCATTACGTAACGGGTAAATTTATACTTGCGTTCAATTGTAAAAATAAGCATGTATTCTCACTCCAAGTAAGAAAAGATATGTGTAAAATATGGGGCTATGAAACTGTTAGTTTTATGGATATATATTAATACGTGTATGATTGGATTCGAACACGAGACTTCGGGATTGCACACTTTACGTATAAGTTTCAATGTTTTAATAATTAATATAATAGTTATTAAATTTCACAATAAACGACTAAAGAGCATTACTTAATTAATGGAATTGACTAACGGTCGGTAAATGTCAACGGGATACGAAGAAAATGAAACAAGAAAAGAGAAGGTTCTAGAAATCATCTTTTGGGCTTGTTTATGGCCAAACAATGGAATCTCACATCGGAAACCATTGTAAACTTGATCTCAACCATAAGGGTATAAATACATCCCTATGTATTCATCCCTTAGTACACTTGATTTCTAGAGAAAGCCAAACTTCTTCTTTTCTCCTCTCTTGTTCATAGGTCGACTAGTGAAACCCCACATAAAGGGATTTGCGAGTAACCTTGAACATTATAAAGTGTTTGGTAAATCTATTGTGATCAAGAACCTAACTTTTCTCATTGAAACGCTTGTAATACGTGTGTAGTACAACAACGAAGGACAAACATACTTTTGATTGTGATCTTTTCCCTATTCGACTAAGGAGTAGTCGAATTCACTAAACCCTAACTTAGGGTTTGATTGGTTCTTGTTTGATTGATTTCTTATTTCGCTAGAAATCATTAAGGTACGCATATTCTTTTTATTCGGTTAATTTATTACAAGTATATGATTCTTACTTCTGCTGCATGCTTTGATGATGTTTACATGTTTATATATAATTGTTATGATATCAAATTCCAACAGTAGCATCATGAGTCGTTAATACGTTGTAATTAATTACCGAAACACATAAAATTGAATCTTTTATGATTATTACATGTTTATGGTGTTCTAAAGTTTTTAAAATTGTGAAAACCCTAATTTTTACTGATATGGTTCGATCCCTATTTTTTGTTTTATTAGGGTTTTAGTTTTTGTAAAACTTGTAGAAACCCTAGGTTGCATGTAATTTTTATGTGAATTTTAATGAATATGTGCTATATGTAATTAATTGATATGCGACCTTAGACTTGATTATTGTTAATAATAAGTGCTATGTGGGAATCCATGATGAAAACATGCATGTTTTGTCATGGATTATGATGATTTTGTAGTATTATTACGTGTACGTTATTGTGATTTCATGCTAGAATATGCGATTTGAACTAATTAATTAGGGTTTTTAGCAATAAATTGTTTGACATGTTTAATTTACTAAAAATTAATTAATTATGTAATTAGGAAAGACCTAAAATTGAGGAAGACCCCATATAAATCGTGTATATTGAATCAATTGTGTGTATTAATTGATTTATTTTGCATGTTCATTATTTAAGTTGTTTATTTTTTTTATTTAATTGCTATTTGTTTATATATGTTTGTGACATGATAGTAAGCAAAAGGGCAATTTCATAATAAAATTATAAACCGGACTTAATAATGGTGAAATCATGTTTTGAGCTTTGAAAATCTTAAACTTTTAATTGATTGATACGACGGTACTAAAATGGTTCAATAGTGACAAACTATAAAGTGGGTATAAGTGGAAACGAGTTTTTTAAGAGATTCGCTCCTACGAAGTTTCTGCGCTCGCCTGTGCGTCATATTGAAATAACCATTGTTAGTACGAAGCATCTTAAGGCAATGTTGTAATTTGCTCAACGCCTCAATTAAAACTTTGTTGATTTATGCTCATGTAAAGAAACGAATATGTACAAGTTTTTGTTTTATAAAACCTATGATACAAAGATGAATGCATGACATCTTTGTACATATTTTTTGATTACACACGTCAAAACTACTAACCTTTAAAATTAAGTCAATGCCATCTAAGTTAAAGAACACTTGAAATTGTAAATCCGGGTCATGTGAGAACTTGGACTAGATTAACAATGGAGAGGTAAATTCATACTTTCATTACTTGCAGATCAACTAGGGTAATGGAATTATGAAATTTACATGTTTTTTAATTAGATGACTTAAATTGAGAAAAATGGGAACTTGGACTCAAGGCATGAGATGAGGATAAAACATGCTTACATTGCAACTGAAGTTGGCAAATATGTAAATCCCATTGTTCAAGGAATTGCAATTTGTATATTGGCAATTGAGGTTCGACTCGTACCTTATTGAATGCTTTCATCACTAGCAGGTCAACTGATGTGATGAAACTATGTCAATTTGGATCCTAGTTTTCAATGGAAATTAAATGGTTATTGTTTATGAACCATGGGTATTTAATTTTCTTGAAAGATTAATTATCAAAAATACTAAAATTGATTTTTTTAATTCTTTTAAATGTATTAATGCAACATTGAACCGTAAACGTGGGTTATTCTGTTATTGGTAAATTGATCTACACCCATCGGGTTTTTTTGCTAGAGTCAACTTTACTAAAGAATCAACCTAGTCTCCTTTCCATGATAGAAGTGTGAGACTCAAGCCTATACCTTTTCATGAATGAGAAAGGTTCGATAGGAACATTAGAATTGTCTAAATTCTAATATATAACTCATAGCAAACTCAAATAGTTAAGAGAATTGCGCATCTTATTTCCATAGAGATTTCATTACCCTCCTTTGGTGATTGAATTCTTTGACAACAAATATGGCATTTGGTTAACCGGAAATAGGTATAACACTTAATGAGTTATTACATTAGAAGCTAGACTAATTACCGCAAAAAGGTAGTAAAGGCAAACTAGGATATCTTATCTAATAGTTGTTGCTTTAACCCTTTAGAGGTACTACATACCATTGTAGGGGATGGTAGACCTATTAAGGAAGAAATTGCATGCCCAATTTTTTCAAGTTAATAGCATTTGATGGTTAGTCTATCATTTACGTAGTAGAATACACTCTTTAATGTATAAGTAATTATTACGTATGGACATTCAAAGGTGTAGGAAAGTTAGAAGCACAATATTTTCTTTCACTAATTTACGAAACACTTACAATGTTGTCAAATTTAGTGGAAGTGTTGTGTTCTTATTGCTGAATAAAGGAATTATTGTAATGATCTTTAATTCAGTGGGAGTTACAAGCTTTGACAATCTTGGTAGCTAAAGATACTTACTTTCCAAATGTAGACACATACTTTTAAGGTTAGTCTTGTATGTTTCCTTACTAGACGATGTTGTCTTACATCTACATGTTTTGCTAATATCTATGACACAATCATATTGATCACACAAACAAACGCATGTCGTGTTGCTTATCTGCTATATGAGGTTGTTCCATGCACAAGTGGAAGAAATCTAATTGTGTGCAAGAAACAACTCATAAAGATATGGTTTAAAGGATTCTCTTGACTGCAAGGTAAGAGAGTAACATTCTAATAGGGCTTATACACATCTAATTTAATTAATACTTGAAGTTGTTAATTTAGTCATGTGAGAGCTTGGAATAAATTGCAATGGAAAGGTAAATTCATACTTTCATTACTAGCAGATCAACTTATGTAATGGAACTATGTTAATTTGCAGTTTCTAAATTAGACACCTATTAGAACATGTGTCAATATGATAATAAGACTACTTCATTTTGAATATTTATGTATTCTTGGAATGTTATAAATAAATGAAGTAATAAATTAACTTGAAATTATTATTAAAACCAAATGGTGGTGTTCATGGTTACTTTAGTTATGCATGTTTAAGTTTATTGTAAAGTTATAAACATGAAGTCTTCTAATTGTAACAAGACTTATTATGATATAAAGTAAGACGTTGACTTGTTATGTCTTCCTTATTAAGACATATACAAGAAGTCATTGAGTTGATCAATGATTTATAACGTATAATGGGATTATAACAGTTTATGTCTTCTTGTTGAGACATAGACATGAAGTGACTTGGTCAAAAAGTACTTATGTTATAAAGCATGAAAGTGGCTTGGAAATTCTATTTCATCATTAAGATTGACTTAGTTGGTAAAATAGGTAAGCCAAAAGGAGTATATGTTTATCTTACATATTGTATCACAATTTTAGTTCTAATGAAATACCACAAGTCTGTGATGTGTTCAGTTAGGAGAATCAAACTCTATTGATATCGTTTGATTAGTGATAACTATAACTTCTTTTCTTCCAAAAGTTATCAAGGTTAGAAAATTGAGTATGGATTGAATATACTCAATAAGCCTCCAACCTAGAAGATTAATAAGACATTATCATATGATGGAATTTGATGAATCACATTAAAGTCTTAAAATGAAGTCCTGATTTTGTTAAAACTACTTATGGAGTAGGTTGTTAACAAACTAGAGTCAGGAACTGTAAATATGTTTTATAGTATCCCAAAAGAGAACAATTAATTGTTGCTCTACTTGCTAAAGTATTTATTGATAATTACAAAAGGCAGGTGGGAGTTTTGTTTAGATATTAAAAGATTAAATTACAAAATACATAATCTTCTAAAAAACACACTAGCAAAAATCATGATGAGCCTAGACATGGTAATGATAGACCTCAACATGATGAAAGTCTCATTCATAGATCCGCAGGGATGTCTCAGATATTTGATTGATATGCTGAGTAAGATGAATTACATGATCAATGTAAGCCTGTTAATCATAATGATGCATTTACAAAATATTGAATTGCGGTAAAATTCTCATACTATGAATGTGAGATGCTTTCCATAAAGATAAATCAAATTTGAAAACTTGGTTTATCTTAATAAAAATGAGTTTCTTCAAGAGAAGAAAAACCTAGAGGTTTAAATCTTTGTGAAGAAATAATATGGACAATATTGTACACACATTTAATGCATGTGATAAGATTATTAATCACACTTAAGCAATTAACTGTGATTGAATATTCTTTCCTAGGCACGTTAAATACATAAAGATTATAATTGTCATACTTAGTTTCATTTATATGAAATTTGATAATAATATCAATAACTTTTTCTTGTGTGATTACTTTTGCGAGGACAATAAGTAATACAAAGGAGTTAATGGATATATGCATGCATCTAGGAGATGATTCTTATGTTTAAATATTAAATCCAAGTTTTGATTTATAATAAGATAACTCGTAATTATTCCTAAAATCTAGTGGGAGTATTATGTTTATTTTCTTAAAATCTTATATGTTATACAACATATGGGAAGTAACATTCTATTTAAGTTGGGAATGAAACTTCACTTGAAAGATTTAGAAAATAAGACATACAACCTTGGAATATATGTTTATTGCTAATAAACATATGCGGTAAATAAATTAGTCTAATGGAACATGATATATCATTTGGAAAATGGATATATATCTTTTGATAAGATAGAACATGAATGAAATCTAAGTCTAATTTGTCATGCACATCATGTTATGTATTAAAATTGTTGTATAATGCTTAAATAAAAGATGGTTTGACAACATTGATATCTAATTGAAAGTTGTAATAAATATTCTCAAAAGAAATATATTTTGATTGAAAAGCGCATTCCATAGCCTGGAGCTGCTCCCAGATTCTATCAATATACATACGACAATTGTTGAGTAATTGTCGTTGCCAAACAAACTTGAGGTTTTGGTAGGCACAAAATATTACAACTGTTCAAAGTTTACGGATGTTAAAAGGATCATATTTTGGTTTGTATACAATAATGCTAGTTTAATTGAGATGACACTCAATTCTAGTTATGGTATCCTTAATGATGACCATGTCAACTAGATGTGCTTAACTAAAAGCATAGTTGTATTATACATTAAAAAATAAGAATACTTTAACTTTAGAAGTGTAAAAGATGATTGTCATAAATAGGTGGTTGAGGTTATTACGCACCTTATGGAATATTATGTCAATATCATGATGTGTGTAAACACATACAAGAAATTCATTTATTGAATTCTTGAAATAAGTATTTTCAAAATTTTGATAGATCAAAGTTAGTTGAAAGTATACTTTGTCAAACAAGTATGATTGTCATGACTTAAGGATAATTCATTAACTAGAATTATCATGCATTGATCTATTTAGTATTTGGATAAGGGATGATAAGCAATTATTATAATGAATTAAAGTGCTTGGTACATTTATTTTCATTAATGATAAATTGTATCCTATATTTGCATGTTTAATCCATGAATAACTTATGTTATTCTAAATAGTCTGTTGTCCTACTATGCGTCCTACCGATCGTGGACCTCGGGTCAGTAGAGCTTATCCTACTATGAGCGGAGGTGTCAACCCCAATAGATCTAATCACAGAATTTGCGCTTACTCACAAAAGAATAATTAACGGTTCATGATAAAGGGCGAAATAATAATATCTGGGTTATCAAAACGTAGGCCATTACGTAACGGGTAAATTTATACTTGCGTTCAATTGTAAAAATAAGCATGTATTCTCACTCCAAGTAAGAAAAGATATGTGTAAAATATGGGGCTATGAAACTGTTAGTTTTATGGATATATATTAATACGTGTATGACCGGATTCGAACACGAGACTTCGGGATTGCACACTTTACGTATAAGTTTCAACGTTTTAATAATTAATATAATAGTTATTAAATTTCACAATAAACGACTAAAGAGCATTAGGTAATTAATGGAATTGACTAACGGTCGGTAAATGTCAACGGGATACGAAGAAAATGAAACATGACAAGAGAAGATTCTAGAAATCATCTCTTGGGCTTGTTTATGGCCAAACAATAGAATCCCACATCGAAAACCATTGTAAACTTGATCTCAACCATAAGGGTATAAATACATCCCTATGTATTCATCCCTTGGTACACTTGATTTCTATAGAAGGCCAAACTTCTTCTTTTCTCCTCTCTTGTTTAAGGTCGACGAGTGAAACCCACTTAAATGGATTTGCGAGTAACCTTGAACATTACTAAGTCTTTGGTAAATCTATTGTGATCAAGAACCTAGCTTTTCTCATTGAAACGCTTATAATTCGTGTGTACAAGAACGAAGGACAAACATACTTTTGTTTGTGATCTTTTCCCTATTCGACTAAGGAGTAGTCGAATTCACTAAACCCTAAGTTAGGGTTTAATTGGTTCTTGTTTGATTGATCTCTTGTTTTGCTAGAAATCTTTAAGGTGCACATATTCTTTTTATTCAGTTAATTTATTACAATTATATGATTCTTACTTCCGCTGCATGCTTTGATGGTGTTTACATGTTTATATATAATTGTTATGATATCNCCTTGAACATTACTAAGTCTTTGGTAAATCTATTGTGATCAAGAACCTAGCTTTTCTCATTGAAACGCTTATAATTCGTGTGTACAAGAACGAAGGACAAACATACTTTTGTTTGTGATCTTTTCCCTATTCGACTAAGGAGTAGTCGAATTCACTAAACCCTAAGTTAGGGTTTAATTGGTTCTTGTTTGATTGATCTCTTGTTTTGCTAGAAATCTTTAAGGTGCACATATTCTTTTTATTCAGTTAATTTATTACAATTATATGATTCTTACTTCCGCTGCATGCTTTGATGGTGTTTACATGTTTATATATAATTGTTATGATATCAAATTCCAACAAAACTCACCTTAGTGAAGCAGTCTGTAATAGAGTAAAGTAAATAGTAGTAGTGTGCAGTACCGACGCACAACCTATAATAGTGTGGCAAGTCTTAGCTAGTTTAAATAAGTTTAGAAATGTTTGTATCAATGTTGCTTGTGGCAGTATTTAAATATTGGCTGGTATTGGCTATTGAAAGTACTTAAGTTTACATGTAAAAATAATAAAAAGTATAAAAAATGAATAAGTCTTTGGTTCGTCGGTAGCCATACAAAGTAATCCACGCTCATCAAGAATGACAACATAATTTTATTATATTTTTTATTTTATTTTTTTGAAACAACCTGAGAAGAACTCCGTAGTTTACTTTACCGTGACTCCTATTAACTAAACTACAACTAGTCTAACCTAAGAGAATCATATCATAAAAATGAACCAAACAAAATATTGTTGTTTTTATGTAAATTGGGATTTTTCCAAACTCAAAAGAAGTTTTTGCGGGAAAGGGTATATTATGTGAGATGATTTTACTGGATTTGATAAGCCCAATCTTTTTCTGAACGGTGATTTTATTAAACACAAACTAGCAAGGAGCTAGATTATAGGAAATAAGGGAAGGGCTTTTTAGCCACTCGTTCCAACCAAACGAGGCTTCACATCTATGCTTACACCAATGAAAAGAAATAGAAATAATATTATCCAAAATCATCGACTTCATAGGAGTTTTCTCATCAAATAGGATCTTGTTACGATAATTCTACACATACCACCAAAGTGTGTACCAAATTCCCTCGAACATTCTTTTGAGCTTAGACGCCATCCGACTTGAAGTTAACCACGTCTTCCATTCATCATACGAGTTCACTTCTTCGTAATCCATGTTCCACCACCAAACAATCTTTTTACCAATATCCCGAATCATACTACATCCAAAGAACAGGTGCTCCGACGACTCGATATCATAATCACAAATGGGACAAGAAATATCTTTGATGAGTGTGTAAATACTCATCATTTTTGTCGTATCTGAACTGCCAAAACATCCAAAAACACTCAAATATACATCAAAATACTGAAAATATCCTAGGATTGTGTTTTATATGTTTCAGATGCAAAATGATTGAAAACAAATGAAAAACGAACAAAGTTTGCATAATTGGCAGTTTCAGTCCCTCAACTTTCAAAACTTGTCAAATTTAGTCCATGAGCATTTATTTTGGAAGAAAAGTCAACCAAAGTCCTTTGTAAATCACAAGTTGTCATAATTAGTCCTTTGGTGAAAAATTTCAAAAGTTTACAAAATTAGTCCCTGAACTTTGCAAGATTGTCAAAAATAGTCCCTAGGATTAAATTTTTTGGAAATTATCAATTAAGGTCCTTGTGTTAGTGAACTTTGGCACAAATGATCCTTGGGTGAAAAATTTGGAGAATTTACAAGTTTGGTCCCTCAACTTTGAAGATTTGGCAGAATTGGTCCCTGAGAATTTCAAAAGTGGAAAAATTAATTGAGGTCCTTGTACTATTCATCCTTGGCAAGATTTACCATTGAAGATACTTTGGAAAAGTTGGCAAAACAGGACCCTCAACTTTTCAGATTTTACATTTTTGGTCCTTTGGCTAAAATTACTAAGCAAAACCAAACGGACCTTATTTATTATTACTAACCGAAAACCACCCCACCCTTATTTAATAAACCCAATCCACATCCAGTCCAACCCCTTGGCCCACAAGCCCAACACACCCTCAGGCCCACTCCCACTTATAATAATAAACCCCGTTTTATCACCCCTTTGGTCAAACGGTCAAATCCATCCCCCACCCCTCCAAAACCACACCAGAAATCACCTCTGGTATTTTCTCCACCACACCCCACTTGCCCATCACTTCCCACCGCCCACTCCACCACCTTCACCTCCTATCACCTCCACAATAAATGCACCACCCCCTGTTGCAATTCCACAGTGCAAATTGCACTCTCTCCTTTTGGCGGCAAAACCAAATTGAAGGCTAGGATTGATCCTAGTGATCCAAAGGCCAATATTATTGCTGGGAAAGATTAATGGGACCCACAAGACTCAATTCTCACCTATAAAAGGAAGAGGAAGCAATGAAGACTGTGTGTAGTTTTTTAGTTAAGTAGCTAGTGTCGAATAATTAAAATTTCAATTTCCAGTGTAATTTAAAGCTTTCAAGTACCTTTTCTAGAAATCTCACTGTAATCTAAACATATTTTCAGTTTCAATTTCAGTTTATCATTACGAATTCAGTTTATGCAAGTTTTATCTTAAAATTCTCATGTTTACTTAAAGTTGTTATTAATTGATAATAAGGACTCAAATAGATCATATAAGCTCCTAGATAGCTTCTAAAAGCTATTAGATACCTTAAAAGTCAATGTAGTATCATAATTCAAAAATACAAAAAAAAAAAAATCACATAAATTAGATCAAAAATGAAAAATTCAGTGAAGATGGTGATCACAGCTGGAGCAGGGTGAATATTGGATGGCCTTGGGTTTAGAAGCTTAGTGGTAAGCTATTAGGATTGATACTTGGTCCTTGTTCATGGTTTTCAGCTGAATCACATTTTGTAAGCCTTTGTTCATTTTTTCTCTTTCACTGTATTAGTTGGTTATTCTTGATATTATCTGTGTTTCTGTGCATTATTTGTGCTTATTAGTCATAACATAGCTTAAAGTAGTTAGCTTGTTCCTTAAAATTTGTAGTTGCTAAAAATTTCATTTTCACAATCAAATAGGTGTAATTGTCATTTCTGTATTTTATGCTATTATTGTTGGTAATTAATGCTCATTTGGTCTTATAATATGATAAAATAGAGTTTAGAATCAGTATTAAGGTTTAAAACAGTGAGTTGCTTTGAAATTACATGATCACTGTTAACTGTGCTAGAGGTTGGTTGTGGTGTTGTTCTTGTTTGATGTATGTCACACTAGGCTCTAATATCTCAGTGAAACAATAAAAACCAGTGCTCATTTAAAAGAAAGTCAAAATCACTTGTAATCTCTTATAGTTAGTTCACTGTTAGGATACTTAGTACCATTTTCATTAATTTAGCTCAATAGTTGTTAATCTAACTTAATTTCACTTCTTTTTAGCTTAATATAACATAATCAATAAGTAAATTTGATCCAAAGTTCGTATAAGTCAACTTAGTAGGTAATTTAAAAAGTCAAAATTTTCAGTTTATAAATTTATGAATAAACTTGTTAATTTTCTCTAGTACCTAATATAGAGTTTCATGTTCTGTGCTTTTAGATAATTAATATTTTGCTGCTTAACTTCATTAGGCTATTTTTAGTAATTTTTATTAAGATAATTAAACTGCTTATTTGCTAGCTTTTATCTAGCTGTTTTTCATATAGTTGCCCTGTGCACAGGCTTTATAGCCATTGATGCGTGGTTTTGTAACCTTACAACAGGTTTTACCTCTCGAGGGATCTCAAGAGGCTTACAACCCCACCAGGCAGTGTACCTGACCGATGAGTATAGGATAGTGGTAAGTACGGAGGATTGATCGTTCTCTCACAGGGAATAGTGTTCGTTAGGATAGAAAAGCTACTCTAATAGGTCTAAGGGTGGAAGGAAGATTCTTTTTGTATTTTTATATTTTATGGAAAGCAAGTAAAATCTCGGTTTTGGAAGAAGGGCGGAATTAGTTGCTAGTCAACTAACCCAAGTTTACTACTTATGCAAATTAAAAATAAAATAAAATATTTAAACTATTGTGGTTGTGAAAACAATATGGAGAAAGTTGTGTTTACTTAGATTTCATTACTCCCTAACTATCTTTTACCGGTTAATTGATATGTATGTTACTTGTGTGGATGAAGGGTGTATTCCTAATAACTCATGGAGTAGCATACATATCTCTCCAATTCTATGAGCTCTTATCTCGCCCTATGCCATGCACGGCACAACCATAAGGGTTGTAAACAGTGGCTCATGCGTTAAATACTACCTTAATAGCCTAGTATGCCTTGGCTACATGTTTCCCAAGACGTTCAAGCACGTTACCATAAAGGAGGTTGGCCAGTTTTCTTGAGCCTAACATTGATGGAACAATCATCCCAACAAACAACAACACACACCAATCAACCAATAATTAATAGTTAGGTTTCATTAGATCTAAGCAAACACAAGAAGAATTTAGCTACACATGTTAATTAAAAGACAAGCAAAATATTTAATCAACCAACACATAGACATATTGATTGAATTGAAGTGAAGACTTATCTTTAATTAAGCATGAGGGTTCCAAGGGTTGGAAACCCTAAAAATTACAGGAAATTCGACTTTAGAGTTTGCCCTAAAAGTTCTCCACAAAGTTCCACCCTAATGAATGAAAATTAGAAAACTATATATAGATTTTACACTCTGACGGCGTCAGGTTATAAGGGCTGGCGCCGTCAGCTTGCCGCCAATAGGTATCTCGGATGGCCTAGATCCACTTCTGACGCCGTCACCTTATAAACTCTTCTGGGCCGTCACTCTTTAACTTTACTCCTGATGGCCTACTTTTCCTAACACCTGACGGCGTCAGGTGTTAAATCCTCTGGCCCGTCATTTGAAAATTGGATTCCACTCTTTTGTCAAGGCTTTCTGACGGCGTCACCTTGTGACTTCTGACGCCGTCAGGTTATAAATCATCATCTTTTGAGACTTTGTCGTTTTCTTCACTTTTATGCTCCAAAAACGTCCGAATATGCATGTTTTCCAGAATTCTTCTCAAAAGTACCTAAAATGACAAAAGGAACGATTTAGGGCAATATTTGATCACATTTACATGAATTAGGGCTTAAATGACCCCCTAAAAGCGTAACACTTTTCGTCTCATCAAATACCCTTACACTTGATATTTGCTTGTCCTCAAGCAAATGAGCTTTTATTCCAATCAAAATATGAGTTAGGGGTCATTTAACACGAATATAAAAGTAATTACAACAAATAGTTATTCGACCCTAATCATAACAAGCACGGAAATCATACACTAGCACCTCACAAATAGTGTTTGGATTCTCACATCTCTCAAATGTCATAAAGTTTATATCTCATAAATGGAAACGGAAAATAACACTCACTACCTGTCATAGCAAATAGATTACCATAGGCTTGGGAAAGGATCAATTACTCCTCCACTAGGCGTAAGCACCTAAGATAAACTATCAAAGAGGGCTTTATAAAGGGTTGTAACGTAAGGTGTAGGGATATGATAACACGGTTTGGTTGGAATAAAGGGTATTTTAGTGGTGGCGAGTTAATTATCATGATCAAATACATGCACTCTACATCGTTGCTTAAGTCAAGACTCGACTCAATCTTAGTCTAAAAATGAAATAACAAAAACTAAAAAGGAACATAAAAGGAAACGGGATGGTAGTCCGTATGTTTTTCTTCTTTCTTTTTCATATTTTTTTGTATTTTTCTTGATTTTTCGATTTTTTTTTCATACACTCTTGCCCTACCATCCAAAATAATACATCATAGGGGATTTGCATTCCCCTTACACTTGAATCTTTACATAACTTTACAATCACTATTCTAATGACTCGAATTAAGATAATCGAAAAACTTGGAGTACTTTTTAAATATTTAGCACGTATGGGGGTAATAATGTTGTTCTTCCCCATTACTTCATTACACTAGTACTTTACCCATGAGTCCCAATCGTCCCAAAACAATATGTACAAGGATATGACTTAACTTAGCAACCATGTAATTGACCGGATAATTAACTAAGGGTTTAACAAATGTTTTCACAATAATGCACCAAAGGTGGGTGCATACAAGGTAGGCTAAGGCGATTTGGGTGTACATTTAGTGGGGTGTAAACAAATTCTCACTTTGAGTAAGATGCTCAAAGGTCGAAACGAAAGGATAGGCTCGGAGGGGTGTACTAGGGGTATCGTGTACCAAAAATGGATACAACGCAAAGGGTGTGGGAGAATTACTTGACCAATGAAGTCAATGTAATTATAACAAATATACGGGTGTAAAACAATGGGTTAATCCTAATGCCTCTTATCATGTAGTAAATCTTAACTACACGAATGTAGTCTCACTTGTGGATTTGAGATGGTCCTAACGCAAGTTCTAGAATCTAAATACTACCGGTACTCACATCATAGCACCAAAGATGGATGCTTTTCCTACCAATTCTAGGGGCGAACCTCACATATTTGGGGTGGAAAATTTTTTAGTGGTACGGTTTTGTGCTAGTCATACAATTTCCTATCCATGAGACGCTCATTAAGATCAAGGTTTCACTTCTAAATGTTGTAAAAAATTTTAAATTGGCGCTAAAATTGCCCTAACAAATATTTCTCTTGGTTTTATTACAAATTTACTATCAAACAAAGCAAAACATCAAGCATAGGTATATTCTCAACGGTGCTTTCATTTACCCCCCTTACACTTAAACCGAACATTGTCCCCAATGTTCAAATAAAAGACGTAAAAGTAAATAAGATGAAAGAATGAAATCAAATGCTCCCCTGAATCGTTTGTTGTGGATAGTGGTGTAACATGGTTAGATCTTCTTCCAAGATAGACGAACGTTCAAAGCTTCCCTTCCAAAATAATAAACGTCTTCTTATCCAAAATAACCTGTTAACCTGAAAAAGATAAAGGCCAACCTCGCGTAAAATCGCGGTAAAATCTACATAATAAGATATAATGCTTGTGGAATGAATATATTTTTGCAGAATTCCTGGAGATTATAAGTTAAATAATTAACAAAACTTTTTAAGTTTCCGGGGAAAATACAAAACTTTCAAAAATTGCAGAAAATTATAACTTGACGCCGTCAGGTGTTAATCCTGACGCCGTCAGAAAGTTCTGACAGAATTCTCATGTTAAGCTTCCGGGAAAAATTCTGGAAAATCTAAATCTTACTTCCTGGAATTCCTGCAAAAATTCATTATGACTCGATACAAGCATTTGACTCAAACAAGTACTAATATGTAGGTTAATTTCGTTGTTATGATTCATGTTCACTCGTTCTTTATAAACCGATTTGGATTTCCCTTACACTTAGCTTTTGCAAAATACCTTTATATGTAGTTAAGACGAAGTTAAAAACAAAATAAAGCATTTTCACAATTTAGTTTGAAGCATGAATCAATAATCAAGAAATATAACTTACATACGGAAACAAATAAACACAAATAAACAAAAATTCGTCTTTAGGGTTTGCCCTAAAAGTTCTCCACAAAGTTCCACCCTAATGAATGAAAATTAGAAAACTATATATAGATTTTTCACTCTGACGGCGTAAGGCTATAAGGGCTGACGCCGTCAGCTTGCCGCCATTAGGTTTCTCGGATGGCCTAGATCCACTTCTGACGCCGTCACCTTATAAAACCTTCTGGGCCGTCACTCTTTAACTTTACTCCTGACGGCCTGTATTTCCTAACACCTGACGGCGTCAGGTGTTAAATCCCAATTTTCCTCTGGCCTGTCATTTGAAAATTGATTTCCACTCTTTTGTCAAGACTTTCTGACGGCGTCACCTTGTGACTTCTGACGCCGTCAGGTTGTAAACCTTCATCTTTTGAGACTTTGTCGTTTTCTTCACTTTTATGCTCCAAAAACGTCCGAATATGCATGTTTTCCAGAATTCCTCTCAAAAGTACCTAAAATGACAAAAGAAACGATTTAGGGCAATATTTGATCACATTTATACGAATCAGGGCTTAAATGACCCCCTAAAAGCGTAACACTTTTCGTCTCATCAAATACCCTTACACTTGGGATTTGCTTGTCCTCAAGCAAATGAGCTTTTATTCCAATCAAAATATGAGTTAGGGGTCATTTAACACGAATATAAAAGTAATTACAACAAATAGTTATTAGAACCTAATCATAACAAGCACGGAAATCATACACTAGCACCTCACAAATAGTGTTTGGATTCTCACATCTCTCAAATGTCATAAAGTTTATATCTCATAAATGGAAACGGAAAATAACACTCACTACCTGTCATAGCAAATAGATTACCATAGGCTTGGGAGAGGATCAATTACTCCTCCACAAGGCGTAAGCACCTAAGATAAACTATCAAAGAGGGCTTTACAAAGGGTTGTAACGTAAGGTGTAGGGATATGATAACACGGTTTGGTTGGAATAAGGGGTATTTAGTGGTGGCAAGCTAATTATCATGATCAAATACATGCACTCTACATCGTTGCTTAAGTCAAGACTCGACTCAATCTTAGTCTAAAAATGAAATAACAAAAACTAAAAAAGAACATAAAAGGAAACGGGATGGTAGTCCGTATGTTTTTCTTCTTTCTTTTTCATATTTTTTTGTATTTTTCTTGATTTTTTGATTTTTTTTTCATACACTCTTGCCCTACCATCCAAAATAATACATCATAGGGGAGTTGCATTCCCCTTACACTTGAATCTTTACATAACTTTACAATCACTATTCTAATGACTCGAATTAAGATAATCGAAAAACTTGGAGTACTTTTAAAATATTTAGCACTTATGGGGGTAATAATGTTGCTCTTCCCCATTACTTCATTACACTAGTACTTTACCCATGAGTCCCAATCGTCCCAAAACAATATGTACAAGGATATGACTTAACTTAGCAACCATGTAATTGACTAGATAATTAACTAAGGGTTTAACACAAATGTTGTCACAATAATGCACCAAAGGTGGGTGCATACAAGGTAGGCTAAGGCGATTTGGGTGTACATTTAGTGGGGTGTAACAAATTCTCACTTTGAGTAAGATGCTCAAAGATCGAAATGAAAGGATAGGCTTGGAAGGGTGTACTAGGGGTATCGTGTACCAAAAATGGGTACAACGCAAAGGGTGTGGGAGAATTACTTGACCAATGAAGTCAATGTAATGATAACAAATACACGGGTGTAAAACAATGGGTTAATCCTAATGCCTCTTATCATGTAGTA
>LBNU01031551.1:6121-24818 GCA_014162995.1 Artemisia annua | reverse complement strand
GTTTGATAGGTAAAGCTCCCCACAAACACATGCAAAGTCTTAGCCCTAGCAATAATATTATCTCCTTGATACTCTAACTCATTTACCATGATTTTATTGTATTCAGCACGTGAGATGATGTTCATTGGCAAAGATGAATTAAGGTAGGCGTCAAAGCTTCTAAATCCAATTTTGCAAGGGAATTGCATGTTAAACAAACTATCTTTCTCAATCTTTGTTTTAGGGTCAACATAATCTAGAGGGTTAGCTCTTTCATACCCTTCAGGGTCATCTACTACTTCCCCATTCCCAAGGTCTTCATCGGAATCCGACGAATAGTAAAAAGGGCCATTTTCATGGTCGGTGTCGTGGTCAGATTCATCCATATCAGAATGGTTGTCAAAGTGATGATCAGGTGATAGGTTTGGTGGGTTTTCGTTTTCAACAATAGGGGGCAAGTTGGGTAACTGAAAATTCCTATGGCGGAAAACACGAATAACAGGGATCAAACGATCAATATTACTCATGAAGAAGTATTACGAACAAAGGCACAAAGAAAAAGATAGACTAAAGAAAATACTAGAAAATAAAATAAAAATCTCGCTAGAAAGGAATCTAGTGAGTAGACCTAAAGAAATAAAAATTCTACCTAAACAATAACTATTCCCCGGCAGCGGCGCCAAAAACTTGATGCGTGGTTTTGTGACCTTACAACAGGTTTTACCTCTCGAGGGATCTCAAGAGGCTTACAACCCCACCAGGCAGTGTACCTGACCGATGTAGTATAGGATAGTGGTAAGTACGGGGGATTGATCGTTCTCTCACAGGGAATAGTGTTCGTTAGGATAGAAAAACTACTCTAATAGGTCTAAGGGTGGAAGGAAGATTCTTTTTGTATTTTTATATTTTATGGAAAGCAAGTAAAATCTCGGTTTTGGAAGAAGGGCGGAATTAGTTGCTAGTCAACTAACCCAAGTTTACTACGTACTTATGCAAATTAAAAATAAAATAAAATATCTAAACTATTGTGGTTGTGAAAACAATATGGAGAAAGTTGTGTTTACTTAGATTTTATTACTCCCTAACTATCTTTTACCGGCTAATTGATATGTATGTTACTTGTGTGGATGAAGGGTGTATTCCTAATAACTCATGGAGTGGCATACATATCTCTCCAATTCTATGAGTTCTTATCTCGCCCTATGCCATGCACGGCACAACCATAGGGGTTGTAAACAGTGGCTCATGCGTTAAATACTACCTTAATAGCCTAGTATGCCTTGGCTACATGTTTCCCAAGACGTTCAAGCACGTTACCATAAAGGAGGTTGGCCAGTTTTCTTGAGCCTAACATTGATGGAACAATCATCCCAACAAACAACAACACACACCAATCAACCAATAATTAATAGTTAGGTTTCATTAGATCTAAGCAAACACTAGGGGATTTAGCTACACATGTTAATTAAAAGACAAGCAAAAGATATAATCAACCAACACATAGACATATTGATTGAATTGAAGTGAAGACTTATCTTTAATTAAGCATGAGGGTTCCAAGGGTTGGACACCCTAAAAAGTACAGGAAATTCGACTTTAGGGTTTGCCCTAAAAGTTCTCCACAAAGTTCCACCCTAATGAATGAAAATTAGAAAACTATATATAGATTTTACACTCTGACGGCGTCAGGTTATAAGGGCTGACGCCGTCAGCTCGCTGCCAATAGGTATCTCAGATGGCCTAGATCCACTTCTGACACCGTCACCTTATAAACTCTTCTGGGCCGTCACTCTTTAACTTTACTCCTGACGGCCTACTTTTCCTAACACCTGACGGCGTCAGGTGTTAAATCCTCTGGCCCGTCATTTGAAAATTAGATTCCACTATTTTGTCAAGGCTTTCTGACGGTGTCACCTTGTGACTTCTGACGCCGTCAGGTTATAAATCATCATCTTTTGAGACTTTGTCATTTTCTTCACTTTTATGCTCCAAAAACGTCCGAATATGCATGTTTTCCAGAATTCTTCTCACAAGTACCTAAAATGACAAAAGGAACGATTTAGGGCAATATTTGATCACATTTACATGAATTAGGGCTTAAATGACCCCCTAAAAGCGTAACACTTTTTGTCTCATCAGCCATTTTCATAAGCTTGCAACTTGTTCTCTAGTTAGCTTTAGCCTGTGAATTTTGTTGATCTTAGAAGCCCTTCTGGCTAGCTTGCTTTATGTATGCTTGTTTTCCTATTATCTGCTTATTTGGACTGCTTATCAAGCTCATAAAGTTTGTTCAAACTCACTCCCTACACTGAGTCATCAGTGTAGGTGAGCCATTTTCATATGCTCTCAACAAGCTCTTCAGTGGTCCTAAGCTTGTGTGTTTAGGATTTTTGCAAAGCTCATCCACCAATCTCAAAGGTCCAATGCTTGTTTAGCCATTTCAAGCTTATTCAATGGGGCTGCTATTAGCTTTTATTCTGTCCCATTTCACTGTGTGTGCTGAGTATTCAGTGTACATAGGCTTTTTCACAAGCTTTTCATAAGCTCATTTGTGGGCCCCATCCCTTGAACCTTAGCCTTTTGGAAAGCCCTCTAACCCAGCTTGCTATCTCAGTGCCTATTTTTGTTTATCAACTTATTTCATAAGCTTAATTTGCCTTCAAAGTACACTGCAAGCTTGTTTGGCTAGTTGTGTGATTTGGATTTGCTTATTTGCTTCTTTAAGCTTATTCTGTGTTTCTTTCTTGTTCAATTAGCTTAATTTCAGTTCAGTAAACTTGCTTTCATCTTTTTTTTTCCTTTATTTCCAGCTTGTTAGCTTGTTGTGAGTTTATTTAAGCTTGAAATCCATTTTTCTAGCCTATAAGCTCAACTGTCAAGTCCATAAGCTCTTCTTTTGCTTAATTTTCAGTTTTAAATTTATTGTCTTTGTAAAAGTTGCTCATTATCAGTATTTAAATGGGTTTGTAAAGTAAAAATCAAAAAAATCATCACTTTTTAAAATAGTGATAGCGTCTATTTAAGAAGTTTTAGCTATTTAGCTTATTTTTCAACTTTTTCATTAAGCACTTAGTACTTTTTATAATTTTCTTAGGTTTCTGCATTAGTATAGTATTTGTATAAAAAATTTCATAATTTTATCTTTTCATTTAGTATTTATAATAATTAATAATAGTTAAATTAGTTTTAATTAAAAAACCAAAAAGAAAATCACTTACTGTTTAATTTTAATCTCTAGCACTTTTTTATATTTTCCTAGGTTTTATAAATCATTTAGTATTTTTATAAAATAGTTTCATAATTATTACTATTCATTTTCTATTTTTAACAATTAATTTAGTTTAACTAGCTTTTAAGTAATAATTAAGTTAATAATTAGTAAAATAGTTTAAATAATAATTTTTATAAACTTTTTATAATTTTCTAGGATTCCTGTAGTGGTTAATTAGTTTTGTAAAATTTTTTTATAATTTTCTAAGTCATTTTGTTATTTTTAGTAATTTAAATTAATTAAATAGTTTTAATTAGTAATTAATTAAGAAAAAATTCAGAAAAAGACAAAAAAATATAATTTTAGTTTTTAAATTATTTTTAAGTTATTTTAGAATTTTTAAAAATAAATTTTCATTTTCTTAGTTTTATTTAATATTATATTGTATTTAGTTTAAGTTAAATATTAATAATAAGTATTAAATAGTTTTTAATTAATATTAAATAATAAAATAATCAAAAAAATATTTTTCTTTTTTATAAAATTTTCTTTTAATATTAAGTTTGTAAAAAGTCATTTTCACCCCCTGTAGTTTGTTTTTGTGTGACTCCCACTTTTTCAGTACGCATTTGCATTTTAATACGTTTTTAGGTTTATCTGATTTTCAGTTTTTGTTAATATTGCTCATCTGTGTTATTTTCATTATTATCTGATTAGTGTAACAAATCCAAATCATTATCTGGTTACTTTCCTCAAATCACTCATTCCTATAACGTTCCGAAAATACAATTTCAACCTCGTTGTGACTTAACGACCCGTGAATACACTGTACTTTCAACGGATCATAAATTGATCACTTTCTCTATCATAGCTTGACTTAGTTGACCAAGAACCCTTGGTTGACTTAGTTGACTGTTTGAGGCGAGTCAAATTTTGGCGCCGCTGCCAGGGAGGTTGTTGCGTGTTTTCAAAAACATTTAAGTTTAGTGGTTTTCAAAACCCTCCTTGTACAAATCACATCACTTTGTAAACTTTTGTAAAAAAATCAATCAAAAAACAGTCATTAACACTTCTCCTGAAGTGTAAACAACAAAAATCAAAAACAACAAAACAAATCGTGAAGTTAAATTACTTCGTTATCTTTAAGATTACAACCTATACAGGTGGAATACGGAGGCTCTGACATTAAATTGCGAACCGAAAAGAGATCCATTCTTTCTCTTCCGCTACCCTGCGAGTTGTCTTAAAGGAACGATTTCGGTTAGCGAATCGATTCCAAAAATAATTCCTAAGTTTTTTCACACACACCCACAAAAAGCCAAAAACATTTGCTGTTTTCTTGTTAATAATAAATAGATAAAATATTACCACCGCAAATCAAGGCAGAATACTATCCAATTGGGAGTATGACCATTAATAAGTTCCCAAACTAAAGATTAAAACTTGTCATTGTACTCTTGTGAATTGGTTTACCTTTTTTAAAGAAGCCATTCACATTGTGGTTATTGGTTTATGTTCGCTGTCGTTTTGCCTCGGTCTTGTTTTAATTGTGATTGTTTTTAGTGCATGCGCACTCGTTCCCAGTCAAGGAGAAATCGTCGAAGAAGCATAGCTGAACTGTTTTCAATTGAAGAAGCACCCTAATAATGCCCGACGATGACCCACCACCACCACCCCCTCCCAATACTGATGCAGCTCCTGATTTCCGAACGATGGAGGAGTTGTGTCAGCCCACCATGCAAGGGAGGGGAGGACCCATTGCACCACTCACTATTGGAGCCACGGACTTTGGACTCAAGCACCACATGATCCAGCAAGACCAGAATTCTTTCCAGTTCCACGGTTTACCCGTGACGATGCAAACAAGCATATCGATAAATTTTGGGCTAATACCTGCAAAACGTACCATACTTGCCACAAATATTAGTTTCGAGTAGTGAACAAAAAAAAAAAAATCTTATCAGAGCNAAACATGTGTCCATTATACCCATTTAACTTCTAAATGGGTAATATATGTCCATTTAAAAAAAAGGAGGGGGTCCGTACCCAAATCTCTTAAAAATTTGTCCATTTAGCCATTTTTTTTTATTTTGGACACAAATTGCCACCTCTACTCTCCCGCCACCCTGCGAGTAGTCTTAAAGGAACGATTTCGGTTAACGAATCGATTCCAAAAATAATTCCAAAAGTTTTTTTTCACACACACCCAAAAAGCCAAAAACATTTGTTTTCTTGTTAAATAAATACGTAAAATATTACCACCGCAAATCAAGGCAGAATACAAACCAACTAGGTGTATGACCATTAATAAGTTCCCAAACATAAGATTAAAACTTGCCATTGTACTCTTGTGAATTGGTGTACCTTTTTTAAAGAAGCCATTCACATTGTGGTTATTGGTTTAAGTTCACTGTTTTTTGCCTCGGTCTTGTTTTACTTGTGAATATTTTTAGTGCATGCGCACTCGTTCCCAGTCAAGAAGAAATCGTCAAAGGAGCATAGCTGAATTGCTAGCTATTGAAGAAATACCCGTTAAAATGCCTGACGATGACTCACCCCCACCCCCACCCTATTCTGAAATTGGGGAGGCAGCTCCTGATCTCCGAACGATGGAGGAGCTATGTCAGCCTACCATGCAGGGGAGGGGAAGACCCATTGCACCACTCACTATCAGTTCCACGGATTTTGGACTCAAGCACCACATGATCCCGCAAGTCCAGAATTCGTGTCAGTTCCACGGTTTACCCGGTGACGATGCAAACAAGCATATCGATAAATTCTTAACCGTCACCCAGAGTATGAAGCAGAATGGTGTCACCGAAGACGGCCTTCGCTTATACCTCTTTCCATATTCTCTCACTCATCATGCTACTGCCTGGTTTGATCGTCTCCCGAAGAATTCGATCCATACTTTTGATGAAATGGTTACCAAGTTCTTAGCAAAATATTTTCCACCATCCATGGTAACAAAATTGAGAAATGATATTAGCAACTTCAGATAGCTTCCCGATGAGTCCTTATTTGAGGCATGGGAACGCTATAAGCTTGCAATTGATCGATGTCCAAATCATAACATGCTTCTTGTCACCATCATAGATACTTTCTACAATGGTTTGACTCTTCGTCATCGTGACACGATCAATGCTGCTGCTGGAAGGACTTTCATGAAAAGGACCCCCGAGGAGTGCTATGATCTCATTGAAAACATGACTGCCCACCACAATTTCTGAGATTCCTCAGCTGAGAGGAATGATTCATGTAAATCTGTCACTCCAGCCTCCTCTGAAATAGCTGCTGTCACTAAAAAGATGGATGATTTGTCCACTGCTGTGTTGAGAATGCATCAATCTAATCAGAACATCAATCATCAAGTCAGAGCTCTCAGTCATAGTTGTGAAACATGTGGTGATCCACATCTATATACTGAGTGCCCAGCCACCGGTGGCTTTGCTCAAGAGAACGTATATGCTGCTCAAGGTTCCTACAATGCGGGGGGTAATTCATACCAACCACAGGGGGACCATAATCTCTTAAGCTATCGTTCTAACAATTATCTCGGACCACCCGGTTTTAATCAGTCTCAAAACCAAAATGGTCAAAACCGGAACCAAAATTTTCATCAAAATCAGAACCAAAATCGAATGAACCAAGGTTTTAACAACCAAGGGAATTTCAATTCCAGTCAAACTCAGGGTTTTCAAAACCAAGGAAATTTTCAAAGAAATCAAGGTCATAATAATCAAGGGAATTTTCATAATCAGGGTAATTTTCATCAGGGAAACAATTTTCAGGGTAATAACAACCAACATCAAGGAAATTTTCAAAACAATCGTGCTCAAAATGTTCCTAACAATCAAACTCAAGCCATTGTTCCAACTGGGCCTTCATCTGACGAGTTGTTAAAGCAATTCATGAAATCCCAAGAAGAAATGAACAAGTTGTTGGTCAGCCAGATCTCTGAACTTAAGAAGTCTTTAAATGATCGACCCTCGGGCTCAGGAACACTTCCGAGCAACACGATCGCTAACCCGAGGGGCGATGTTAAGGCGATCACCACCCGAAGTGGAGTTTCATACAAAGGACCCACGGCTCCTGCTACCTCTTCTTCTCTTTCTCCCAAGGTAGCGGAAAGTGAACCTGAGGTTACTACGGACACGGTACTTCCTACTAATAACGGAGATACTGACGACATCCACCCTCAAGTTGTCCCGGTCCCGAAACCCAAAACCAAACCTGGAGTTGTTTTTGAACCTCCAGTTGTTCCCGTTGAAAAACCCAACCCCAAGCCTTCTATTCCTTATCCATCACGTTTACAAGATCAAAAGCTCCGCGAAAAAGCTAGTCATCAACTGGACAAATTTTTCCAAATTTTTAAAGAATTACATTTTGATATAAGCTTCGCGGATTCTCTTCTTCTGATGCCCAAGTTTGCATCATCAATCAAGAATTTGCTCAATAACAAGGAAAAACTCTTTGAGATGGCTAAAACTCCAATAAACGAGAACTGCTCTGCGGTTTTGTTGAAACAGCTTCCCGAAAAGCTGGGAGATCCCGGGAAATTCCTCATTCCTTGCATTTTCCTGGGAATGGTTGAATGCTTTGCCTTGGCCGATCTTGGTGCAAGCATCAACCTGATGCCTCACTCAGTCTGGAAGAAACTTTCTCTTCCGGCACTTACTCCTACCTGCATGACTCTCGAGCTTGCAGATCATTCTATATCTCGTCCCCTCGGCATTGCCGAAGATGTGTTTGTGAAAGTAGGAAAGTTCCATTTTCCGGCCGATTTCGTGATTGTTGATTTCGGTTCAGACCCAAGGGTTCCTCTCATTTTAGGGAGGGGATTCCTAAGAACCTGTCGTGTTTTGATCGATGTCTTTGAAGAAGAAATCACTCTACGTGTTGGTAATGAAGCCATCACGTTCAACCTTGATCAAACGTCGAGATACTCTTCCAATTATGACGCAGCAGAAATTAACAGAATCGATATCATCGATGTTGCTTCGAAAGAGTATTCTCAAGAAATTCTTGGTTTCACCGATAATTCTTTGAGTGGCAACCCCACTCCCTCTTCTCAACCTATCATTGCTAATTCTTCTCCTTCTCTAACTCTGTTTGAGGGAAGTAATTTCATCTTAGAGGAAATAGAGGCCTTTCTCAAAAGTGATTCGATTCCCGATGGAATTGATAACCAAGAGATTGACCCGGAGAGGGATATACTTCTCCTTGAGAAGCTGTTGAATGAAGATCCCTCTCCCCCTCATGTTCTTCCACAAAAACTTCATAACGAGGAAATCAAATATGTTGAGAAAACTGCTGAATTTCCTGAGGTCGAACTTAAGGACTTACCACCTCATCTCGAATACGCATTTCTGGAGGGTGATGATAAATTACCCGTCATAATTGCAAAAGACTTAAAAGATGAGGAAAAAACTGCTCTCATAAAGGTTCTGAAGTCACGAAAGCAAGAAATTGCTTGGAAACTCTCCGACATCAAGGGTATTAACCCTGAATTCTGTACCCACAAAATCTTAATTGAGGATGACTTTAAACCAGCAGTTCAACAATAGAGAAGAGTTAATCCAAAAATTCACCAGGTTATCAAACTTCTTGATGCCGGATTGATTTACCCTATCTCTGATAGTCCTTGGGTTAGTCCCATTCATTGTGTTCCAAAAAGGGTGGCATTACTGTTGTCACAAATGAAGAAAACAAGTTGATTCCAACTCGATTGGTTACGGGATGGAGAGTATGCATTGACTATCGCAAGTTAAATGACGCCACCCGTAAAGACCATTTTCCTCTACCCTTCATGGACCAAATGCTCGAGAGATTAGCGGGAAACGAGTACTATTGTTTCCTAGACGGTTTCTCGGGTTACTTCCAGATTCCCATTGATCCGCAAGATCAAGAAAAGACCACCTTTACATGCCCCTACAGAACTTTTGCCTACCGACGTATGCCTTTTGGCTTATGTAATGCTCCAGGCACGTTCCAAAGGTGTATGATGGCCATATTTCATGACATGATCGGGAAAACTATGGAGGTCTTTATGGATGATTTCTCGGTCATTGTGGATTCTTTCCAATCATGTCTCTCCCATTTAGAAAACATGCTCAAATGGTGTGAAGACACCAATCTTTGCCTAAATTGGGAGAAGAGTCACTTTATGGTTAAAGAGGGCATTGTCCTCGGCCATAAGATTTCTAAAAGCGGGATTGAGGTTGACAGAGCTAAAGTTGATGTCATTGCTAAATTACCTCATCCCACCACTGTCAAAGGTGTCAGGAGTTTCCTTGGTCATGCCGGATTCTATCGTCGATTTATACAAGATTTTTCCAAAATCGCCCGGCCCATGACTCATCTTCTTGAAAAAGATGCTCCTTTCATCTTCTCTCCCAAGTGCATCGAAGCTTTTCAGACTCTGAAGAAAAAGCTTACCAAAGCACCCATCTTAGTAAAACTATAGGTGCAAGTAAAACAAAACACATGTGCGATGCATGTGATTTTGCTATAGGTGCGGTCTTGGGGCAACGAAAAACAAAACACTTTCAGCCTATACATCATGCAAGTAAAACTATGAACGAGGCTTGATGAGGTGAAAAGTGTACCCATTTTAGAGGGTCATTTAAGCCCTAATTCGAGTTAATATGATCAAATATTGCCCTAAATTGTTCCTTTTGTCATTTTAGATACTTTTGAGAAGAATTCTGGAAAACACATCATTTTAGGCGTTTTTGGAGCATAAAGTGAAGAAAATGACAAAGTCTCAAAAGAATGCTGGAAATCCTTCCTGACGGCGTCAGAGTCACAAGGTGACGCCGTCAGCCAACCAAGACAAAGGAGTGGAATCAGCCTACACTAGACGCCCTAAGAAGAAAATGTGAAGTTTACACCTGACGGCGTCAGGTGTTAATATTCCTAGGCCGTCAGGTGTAAAGTTAATGAGTGACGGCCCAGAGCAAAATTACAAGTGACGGCATCAGAGATGAATCTAGGCCATCCGAGAACCCTAATGGCGGCGAGCTAATGGCGTCAGAGCGTATAAGCTGACGCCGTCAGAGTGTATTTTCTATATATACTTTTCTATTTTTCATTCATAAGTGTGCAACTTTTGGGAACAAAACCCTAGACGATTTTGACAGCTTTTTCAAGGGTTTTCACCCTTGATTCTTCCATGTTCAATTAAAGATAAGTCTTCATTCAAATTAATCAATATGTCTATGTGTTGGTTAATTATATCTTATGCTTGTCTTTCAATTAACATGCTAGGCTAGGTTTATTTTGTGTTTGCTTAGATCTAATAAAACCTAACTATTGATTATTGGTTGTTGGTGTGTTATTAATTGTATTGGATGAATGTTCATCGATGTTAGGCTTAAGAAAACTGGCCAACCTCCTATATGGTAACGTGCTTGAACGTCTTAAGAAACATGAACCAATGCGTACTAGGTTTTTATGGTTGTATTTAATGCATGAGCGAATTCTAATGATCCCATGTTAGGAGCTTCTAGAAGGCTCGACATAGGAGTGAAGTAGGAGCTTATAGAGTTGGGGAAGTATGTACGCCACCCCACGACTGGTATTAAGGAATACACCCGTCATCCACGCAATTAATACACACTAATTAACCGGTAAAAGATAGTTAGGGAGTAATGAAATCTAAGTAAACACACTTGTCTCCATATAAGTTTCACAACCACTTAGCTTTAGTTATTTTATTTTTATTTGCAATAGTAGTTTTTGGGTTAGTTGACTAGCAACTAATTCCGCCCACTCCTTCAAACCCAATATTTTACTTGCTTTCAAAAAAATATAAAAATACAAAAATAATCTTCCCTCACCCTTAGACCTAATTAGAGTAGTTTTTCATACCTAACGAACACTATTCCCTGTGGAGAACGATCAATCCCCCGTACTTACCACTACACTATACTACATCGGTCAGGTACACTGCCTGGTGGGGTTGTAAGCCTCTTGAGATCCCTTGAGAGGTAAAACCTGTTGCGTGGTCACAATCCCGCGTTATCAAGGTTTTTGGCGCCGCTGCCGGGGAATAGTTATTGTTTAGGTTGAATTTTTATTTTATTAGGTCTACTCACTAGATTCCTTTCTAGTGAGATTTTTATTTTATTTTTCTAGGATTTTCTTTAGTCTATCTATTTTCTTCGTGTTTTTTGTTCGTAACCATTACCATCCGACATCATGGAAGGTGGTAATATCCTCGATCCCAACAACCCACCACAACCAAACCAACCTCCTAGAGCCCGTACTTTAGAAGAGTACTCCCGTCCTAGCCACCATGGCTATCGAAACACCATTGAGCTCACCCAAGGAGCCAATGTCACTCCCTTGCGATCCGACACCATCCGGTTGGTGCAAAGCGGATGCGCATTCCATGGACTTCGTTCCGAAGATCCAAATCAACATCTCAAGGATTTCCTCAAAATCGTAGATTCCATAGACCTTGATGTTGAAACTCAAGAGACTACCCGATTACGTCTCTTCCAATTCTCTCTACGAGACCATGCTAGTCAGTGGCTAGAGCGTCTACCCGCAGGATCCATCACCTCTTGGGATGATCTCACAACTCGCTTCTTAGCTCAATTTTTCCCACCGGGAAGAACTACCAAGCTAAGGAATGATATCTCATCCGACTTTACTTTTCATCATATCAGTATCAATTAAGGTGAGTCATAGCCTCACTTTTACTTATTTTAAACTCCATGAGGGGGATACATGCTATAAACAGATCACAAGTAATTTTCTGTATGCTACCTGACTTGATATATGCCTAAGTTAGCTATTGCCACAAGACCCTTATTCATGAGCCATTAATCACTTGTATGTGAACGCGAATATAGTGAATAGATCTATTTAGGTTTGACAGCCTATCCCACTAATACCGGACGGAATGCCTTTTGGTTAGTCGTATTAGTCGCGATACATTATATTTGAATAAAAATAGGAATTGGCAAATCACCTATTACACGAGGGCAAGATTATCATCATTGACTTGATGATCACCCGCCGTTTTACGGTATTTGTTAACGTTTGCGTGTCATGAGACTTAGAGCAATATATATACTGCAATATCAATTTTTCAACTGATTGTATTCCCTATACAATCTTACTTGTGTATCGAACTGATTACTAAATTTCAAACTCTATGATTTCACTCAACAATTTTGTTGACTTTAAGCATGTTATCTCAGGAAACTAGCAGGAGCATCAAGCATGGAGTGGGCAAAATGGCAAACTATCTACTTTTCTAAATAATGGTGTAAAATAAAGATGTTTAACTCAGTTTAAAACATCAGTACTTCTAAGTATTTTATTACTCTGATATGAACTTTTGTAACTGAATCTATAATAATGCAACTATGTTTTTAAAACGTCTTTTTCAAGCCGTTTTCTATCATTATGACTTCGATCCTCTACGTAACACCCTAATTACTATTCCGCTGCTACATCACAAATTTGGGGGTGTTACACTTATATACTAAACGTTGACACAAACCTGTTTTCCTATAAATTACCTAAATGTAAAAACACTGAAATCCGCAACGAAAGTTACGATTTCCGTGAAAATTCTTCAAACATTAATCTATGTAATACATCGTGTCCAAATTATAATCTCAATTTTGTAAACTTAAAACGGTATTTATTCCTAATCATGGAGTAAATCATTATCCACTAAACAATGAGATTATAATCCATTGCAAAAAACGATCATGCCAGTTACTCTTATTTTGAATTTATCAAATGGTATGTCGTTTAATCCCAAGTTTATGCATAAGGAAAAATGTTGCAGAGGCCAAGGTACGTTCCCTATTTAAATTTTTACCAATCGCAAAACAATACGGCGCATCTAAGTTATCTAAGTGTCGTATCTATGACCAATTATGATACATTGACCAGTCAACCAATTTTAGACAAATACGGCGCATCACAATTAAGTGATGCGGCGCATCGTTTTTACCCTATAAATAAGAACAGATGCGCCAGATTTTACTATTTACCCCTAATTTACACACAGTCAAAAACACACACTCGTTAAATTGAAATCACAATCTTGATCTAGACTCGTTAATCCAACTTCCGAACATATCTCTTACATAATAAAAGGAATTGATTCTACTAATTTTATTTAATTTTACGTTTTGTAAATTTTATGAAAATTAGGGTTTATGCCTAAATTGGCAAGATAAATGAGAATAGGTTTAGGGGTTATGATTAGAATATAGGGAGAATAATTTACCCTAAATCAATTTTAGAATAGATCATTATGTTACGGCCCGATTTGATTCGAGAAAAAAAAAAACTAGGGTTCGGGGGTGTTTAATTTTAAATTTTGAGGGGAAATAAATGGTATAAATGGGTAAATGAGTTTTATAGAAAAAGGATTATATAAAGGGAACGTGATGGTGAGTGGGTTACGTCACGGGGTCGGGATCTTGGAAAACGTGCCCAACCCCTTTTATTTTGTACTGATATAACTTGAGATGTGGCGCATTAGATTCTCACATGCGACGCATTAACCCAACTTTTATAAAAACACGTGTGTTGTCCCTAGTTGCGCCGCATCATCATTTCCTAATACGACGTATCTATCTCTATGGCCACATGCTCCGTATCTTCTTAAAAAGATACGACGCATTCCATCATACGGCGCATTCGTCATTGACATACGCCGTATCTATTCATTCACAGACCACTAAACAATTTACTTGAAATCTTGCAGATGGCACTTCCCGATATTGAGCTGAGACATGAGTGGCTCAGGTTTGAGGAGATGGAGTTGATTGAGGCTTCTGAGGTTGATTATCTTAGGAGACTTAGAGATATCTACTTTAAGCAGGTCTTCAGAGTCCCGGTTCTCGATTTTAGCAGTTTAGTGCTTATTGATAGGGGAGCTGCTGTAGGTGCTTTCATAGATAGGTTGGAGATGGTTCATAGAGATGGTGATGGGGAGGTTATCTTTAGATCCCATGCTTGGAGCAGATTGTTTGGGATTAGAGAGCCATTGGTTAGGGATTTGATGCGTGAGTTTTTCAGCACGATACATTACAGGTAGACTGATCTAGGATTGACACTGCTGACACATTGATATTTAGGTTAGGTGGGTGATGAGTGCTCAAACACTCATCATTTTTGGTAAAATCTGAGCTGCAAAACATTTAAAAACACTCAGAAATGCATCAAAATAATAAAAATATTTCAAAATTATGTTTTATATGTTTTAGATGCAAAATGAGTAAAAACAGATGAAAAATGTACAAAGTTTGCAAAATTGGCAGTTTCAGTCCCCCAACTTTCAAAGATTGGCAAAACTAGTCCCTGAAGGTTTAAAATGAATGAAAAGTCAACATTAGTCCATGGGAAATCAAACTTGTTCACTTTTAGTCCCTGGATGAAAGTTTTCTTAAGATGGCAACTTTTACCCCTCAAGTTTCAAAAATGGCATAATTAGTCCTCGGGTATTTAAAATTGGAATTTTCAAAAACTACCCTTGTACTATTCATCATTGGCAATAATAACCCCTTTTGATAACTTTTGGGAATTTACAGTTTCAACCCCTCGAATTTTCAGCTTTTGCATGTTCAGTCCTTGGGCTTTATTACTTATAAACACCAAATGGGCCATTTGTTTTATCACAACCCAACACAACACCCTTTAATAAAAACCCCAACCCATTTTACCCCCTAGCCCAACCTTCCCAGGCCCTACAAATAATAAACCCAAAAATTAAACACCCGGTTTTATATAACCTCGGTCAAACCTCACCCATAACCTCCCTAAAAATCAGGGTCCTCTTGTCCACCCCACATGGCCTCCACCTTCACCTAGCACCTCCCTTCCACCTTTCCTGTCCCCTACAACACATCCCAAGCATTTAATGTTTCACCTGCCAAATCAACCCCCCCCCAATTGGCTTGTTATAGTTTTGGCGCCAAAAAGCCAATTAAATGGCTAGGATCAATTGCAGCTAATCCAAGGGCCAAGACTTGATGGGATTTATTCAGAGGGACCTACTAAACCCTAGAAGTCATATATAAAAGAAAGAAGATGGCCAGAAGTACAAGCAGTTAGTTGTAGGAGTAGAGTAACTTAGTGTAGTGTACTCGTATAATTGTAATTCTCATTTCTAGTCATAATTGTAGCTTTCAAGTTCAACTCTCAGCTTAATTATTGTATCTTTCAAGTTTGATTAATTAAAGTTCAAGTTTATTGTTCAAATTCACAAATTGCCTAAAGTTCCTTAAATCTTCATTTTAGCTAAAACTTGTTAAAGTTTGTTGTTTTCTGTTCATCAAGCTTTTTTCAAGTCATTTACAAGCTTCTATAAGTTTAGAAAGTATTTAAAGTAGTTTTGACTGAAAAATCTTAAAAATCCAAAAAAATAGAGAAATACTTGAAAAATCAAAGAAAATGAAAAAAAAAATGCAAGGTTCTGAGTTCATGGTTCTTGGTTTTGAAGCCCACAGGACCTTATGTAAGAATTTTTCATTTTTTAGAATAATACTGTAGAATTGCTTTTAAGAGCTTAACTTCTGTTGAATTGTGCTTATCTTGACTACTTGTTGCTTAATAAATAGATTTTTATTCATTTATCATGGTTGTGTTGTGTTTTCACACTTTTGTTACTTAACTGCCATTTGTGCATATTAGTAGTTCTTAGGTATTAGTTGTAATTATTGTTGTTTATATGTTTAATTTAGCTTAATGCATCATTATAAGTCCTTGTGGATTGATCTTATGGCTTAAATCACCCATTAGCCTTGAAAATCACATTTTACAACTTTTTAAGGGGTGTTTGGTTCATGCTGCTTTTAGGTGTTCAGGGTGTTCATTGTTGTTGTTTCTGCTTGTAACATGTCACATTAGGTTTATTTAGGTCATTCAAGTCTTAAAAACCAGGTGTTAATTAACCAAAAGTCAAAATCTCTTGTGATGTCATTTTGCATCAGATAAGTGCTATTTTAGATTGCATATGCATACCATTAGGAGCATAAGTGGTTTTCATAGCATAATTCAATCCTATTTTAGTTTATTACTTCATATTTAATCATTGAGAACCAATCAAACTTCACATAAGTCAACCTAGTTCATAATTTCAAAAAAGTCAAATTGCATAGGTTCTAAGTTTCTCAGAAATTGAGGAATTTTTCTAGGCCTCGATTTTCACTTTTAGCTTCTGAAATTATGGATTTATAACATTTGGTAGCTTGTGTTTAGTGGACTATTTTTGTTATAATTTTTAGAATTTTTTTTAGTTGGCTTATGAGTGACCGTAAATCCCTCACATGCCCTGCACCATGAGATTTCCAATTTGACCCATTTTTCATTAGGCCACAACTTGCTCATTTCTTGAGCTTAGGACTTGATTCTTAGTGTTTTGGAAAGCCTGCTAGGCTGGCTTGTTAGATCCATAACTTGTTTGCACTTGTTTGCTTATTTGCTAGCTTATTTTTAGCCTCCAATTGCCCCATTTGCAACCCATTTCTGCTGCTACATCAGCAATAAATGAGCTTGTTGATTATTGTTTTTGTTTGACCTATGCTTTGTGATTTGTTGTTTTGGCTGGATTTTGTTGCTTATCTTTGAATTACTTTCACCTATTTTCCTTGGTTTTTGGTCCTTGAGCTTATCTTGCCTAGCTGCTACTCATTTGATACTCACTTTGGCTCATAAGCCCTTTTTCTTAAGCTCATATCTTGTTCAATATTGCACCTTAATCTGTGATTTTTGTTGTTTTGGAAAGCTCACAGTACCATCTTTCATTTGCCCCCTTGTTTTCCCCAAAATCAGCTTATTTGGGTGCTTAAAAATAAGCTAGAAGTAGGTCAATTAAGCCTTATAACTCAAACTTCACAAGTACTCGATTTGGCTGACGGCCTGGGCTTATTTTAGATTTTTCAGTTGAGTTGAGTTTGTTTTAGTATATTACACCTTCCCTATGCTTTTGGTGTGATTTGGTGCATATGTGCTTATTTGAAATGCTTATTTAGAGTGCTTATTTGCCCAATTCAGCTTATTAGTGGGCTTATCTAACTTTTTATATTTTTCCTAGGCTTAGTATAATATTTTAGATTTTCCATAAAATTTCCAGATTGTTCCTAGCTCATTTAGTACTTTTCTTGTTTAATATTAGTTTTTTTAAGTATTTTTAAATCATTTTTAATTCATAAAAATTAAATAAATAGTATAAAAAATATTTTTCTTTTTCCAATAATTTTCTTTTATCATTAGCTTTGTAAAAATATAATTTTCATGTCCGTAGGTCTTTTATTTCTTAATACTCGCGTTTTATTTTGTACGTTAACGTTTTTTTAATTTTAACGTACGCGTTTTTAGGTTTTAAACGTTTTTAGTTAGATTCCTTTCACGTGCTTGTTTTATTAGCTTGTTTAAGCTATTTTGTCTTTAATTCCTTAGTTCACTCATCCGTTTTCCCTTTCCTGTTCAAAATCACCCGATCACAATTCGTTTTAATACCATTCACACCTCGTCGGGACATAACGACCCGGGAAGAACTCCTATACTCCTCTTGGTTAGCATTGTGCCCTGGATTGCTTGACTTAAGTTGACCAAATCCTTGGTCAGTTTTAGTTGGCCGTTCAGAGCCAATCAAAATTTGGCGCCGCTGCCGGGGAGGTTGTGCGCGTATTCTAAACGATTTGCAGATTAGTGATTCTGGATATTCATATCCTTTGTATATTACCACCTCTGTTCATATTTTTTTATTTTCACATTAAAACAAAACGAATCGTAAAATTTTACCATTTCAGATTACTCAAAGATTACTTAGTGTGATCTACGAGGAAATGATTTGGTTTTTCAAAACGATTTCCAAAAACATATTAATTCAGTTTTCAACGAACACAAAAAACCCAAAAAGATTTTCTTTCTTATTTTTATAAAATGTTTTCCAAAAATACCAAAAATATCCTTCTTCACCCTCTTACCCTTTTGATTCTCCATTTCTTACCCTCTGTAAACCTTTGATTCTTTTCTATGTCGTATCCACACCATTTTGGTTGCCAATGGTGTGGTGGTCCTCATAATGGTGGGAATTGTCCCGGCTGTAGCATGGTAGAGTCAGGAGATGGGTCTGTCTATAACCAAGCTCCCTATCCTTACCATGACACAGCTGATTTATTCTACCAGCCACCACATCATGAGATACAAACATATGCGTGTGAATTTTGTGGAGGTCCTCACCAAGGATTTGAGTGTCAAACCGGAAACACGTTTGTCTATGAACAGTTTTCCGGTGATCCTCAGAATTTTGGGAATGACCAATATCCATATGATTCACCAGTCCAGACTCAACAGTTTTACTGTTGTGATTACTGTGGAGGTCCACATTTCAGCTCTGATTGTCAACCAGGGAATCCATTTCCTTGTGACGATTTTGACACATCGTATTATGACCAACCTCCACAGTACCAAATGAATCAAGCAATTCTTCCCGAAATCCAAACCGCATTGGAAATACTTGATGAG
>LBNU01031549.1:126502-139573 GCA_014162995.1 Artemisia annua | reverse complement strand
AAGAAAGCGAGGATGAGTTTGTTCGTTCTGATATGGATGATGACGATGACGAGTGATCATCGTATGGTTTATGGTTTGTATTAAAAACAATTATGTGTGTCGAATAATTTTTATTTCCACTATCTTTAACTATTTCTTTAGGATTATTAACTTAACTTAACTTAACTTTTTAATTTATTTGGTTTAGACATTTTTGTTTGTTTGTTTGTTTTTTGTTTGTTTGTTTTTGTTTGTTTCGTATATGTTGCAGTTTTCTTGCAGGAGTTTTGGTAACAGAAGCATATAGTTGGTCATCTTTTGGAGTCATTAGACTCATTTGCTTATTATGATCAAATATGCATTTTGCGTATTTAACTCCGGTATTTTCTAAATTTTTCCATTTCCTTTAATTTGAAGTCATTTTTATTACATTGAGGACAATGCAAAACTTAAGTGTGGGGGAGGGAAGAAAATAGAAAAATTGCACATAATTTTTAAAATTTTATTTCTTATTTTTAGAGTCGAGAACTGTAGTAACTAAAGATGGTTCGCCTTTCATATTTTAGTTAAAATAAGATTGATTTGATGGTAAATAATAAGGATATTTTTGGAGCATAAATTAAGTTTAAAGAATAATTCGTTTCGGAATTGATAACATTTGCTAAGCACAAACTTAATACCCTTATTACTACAAATTGTGAAGATTAGTTTTTTTTATGAATAGTGTTTTCATACTATTTATATTTCATTACGAGTGTGCCGGTGATTGTGTTAATTCTAGAACTTGTACTTGTTATGCATTACGGTTAACATCATTTTCGAGTGATGGGAATATATTCATATGATAAGAGGCAACCTTAGGAATAAAACCAAATGGCCATCCGTTTACAAATAATTTTTTGCTAACCACATCGGTTAGTTAACCTCGTATTTGGAACCCATTTGTTAGCGCTTATCTTTAACGCTAGATACCCCTAGTTACACCCTTTGAACCATTCTTTTTCATTTGTTACATCCAGAAAAATACAAAAAGATTTTACACTTTAAACCTTAGCCTAACCCCTTGTCAAAGTCTAAACGGTGGGTTGCTAGTTGCTTGGTATGTTGGATTGTTTTTGATGATTAGTAGTTAGCCACACTTCACCATTCATGTGTGTGCCATTCCGACAAGATGAAGATTGATCACCTTTATGTTTTGTATTTTTGTGGTGTATGCTTATGCGAAGTGTGGGGGAGATGTGATGTATGAAAGAGAGGTATTATTATCTAAAAAAAAAAACAAATCCTACCCAGCCCCCTAGCTACTCATAGCTCGACTTAGTCACCCTCTAGGCTTGCCACAACCACCCCTAGCTCTGCTTACTCGACTTCCCCCCCTCGAGACCTAGTACCACTTTGCGTGGGCAATACTCCCCCGTACCCTATAAATAGCGACCCAAATCCTTTCATTTCTCTTCACCCCTCTCCTCTCTTCTCTACTTAAACCTTTCTATAGTATAAGTCCCTTAGTAGCCTTAGAAGACCGAGTAGTGAAGCCTAGACCTTGTCGAGTTAAGAATTTGAGCCGAGAAAACCCTAATAGTCGCGTTAAGGTTCCCACAACCAAGGTAAGCTTCGAACTTGATCCTAATAGCCTTATAACTAATACATGACAACTAGGACATGCCTTAGAATCCTTAAAATAGCCTTGAACCTTTCTTTTTAGAAGTTTTCATTTAGAAACCCTAATATTAGATAACTAGGTAATTATGTGCTAAATTGCTTCGTTATATGATATAATCTGATTAGGGACACTTAGTTAAGTATATATTAACTAAATATAAGCTAGGAAACTTAATTGTTTTATAAAAATATAGTTTACTTAAATTAGGACTAGTTTTGCAAAAGTTTACATGCATAGGGGTATATACTGTAAATTCCTGAAACTATAAATTCTAGGGACTGTTTTTGACATTCCTTAGAAGTTATAAGTGCCAGGACCCTTTTTGCAAAGATTTGAAACCTTAGGATAGAAAGTAAAATAAGTTATATAGTTAAAAGGACTAGTTTTGCAAATATAGTTAACTTGAGGGTATAATAGGTAAATATTGAAAGTTAGTATACGATAAGTACTATTTTTGTCATTTCTCTAAGATAGTTAAGTTTAGGGACTTTTTGTGCAAAAGTTAGATAGTTATATACTTAAATATTATAAGTTTATAAGTTTAGGGTAGAAAATGTAAATATATAATACTTAAGGGTATAAATGGACTATTTTCATATAAGTATAAAAAACCTATTTTTCTAGTTAGAACATGACACAATACTAGGGAGCTTCATTCGAGGAGTACTATGTGGATATTTTGTTTTGACGAGTTTGCCGGGTTTACGATTTAAAGTGCCTTGGCTCCTCAAACGATTATTGCATATACTTCTGAGATATGATGGCCCGAACGGTGTCATGTTATAACTAAAACTTAATAACAAACACAATATATTTTAAAATCTTGAGTAACGTAGTCCTTGATGCCAATTGTGGAAAACTAGAAGGGGGGTTGAATAGTTTACCGGTTTTTAAGTTAATTATCACATAACTCAATACTAGGGAACTTCGTGTGAGGAGTTATATACTTCTGAATTATGATGGCCCGAACGGTATTATGTTGGCAGCATAATACAATAGTAGGGAGCTTCATATGAGGAGTTATACTTCTGGATTATGATGGCCCAAACGGTGTTATGTTATATATAAAAATCCTAAGAGTGATTAGTTAAGAAAACCTAGACTAAGACTTGACATACACACACCTACACTACCGTCAGGATACATGAGTAAGCTGTCTAAACCCCTACTCTACTTATCTAAGACCCAGGTGAGTTTCGTAGCCTCACACTTTTTAAATACTTTTCAAACCCTGTGAGAGGGATACTTGCTTTAAACCGAATACAAGTCTTTTCTATCGTTATTGCACAAGTGATACTATCTGCCACCGTTACATAACTAAAATTCATGAGCCATAATCACTTGTGGGTTTTACACAAGTGAACGCGAGTATAGTTGATAGATCTATTGGAGTTTGACAAATCCCGTTGGTTTACCTCAGCCAGGTAACCAATAAGTACTATACTTGAAACCTCTAAGGATTAACTTTGGCAAGTTATCCTTCTTGTCCCCTCATGGTTGGGTCTGCAGCCCCCATGACCCAGACAGCCAGTGCGGTTTCATGAGCTTAGTGCAATAATAGTTCCTAAAACCTTTATTCCTCGGGTTTAAGCTGAACCCTGTGGAACTTGTATTCACCCTTTACCCACACCTTAAACCTATGACTCTTACTCAACCTAGTGTTGACTTTTAAGCATGTATCCTAGGTATATGAGCACTTTAGGAACCCTGGCACGGTGTGACACTGGACATGAGGACGTCTATAATAGTTATCATTCATCAGTTTTTCCGTAACATGGAGATTTTGGGACCTCACTTTTGGTAAAAGTATAATTTTTACTATAAAAACTCTGATGAATAAATGAATGATAACGCCTTTTTTAAAAACGTCTATTTTCGAGTCGTTTTCTATTATCTTGACTTTGCTTCCATGAAGTAATACCCCAACTCTAAATCCACTGCGATCAATGAAAAATGGGGGTGTTACAGATTGATCTCAGAGCCTCAGTTATAGAGAACAAAAGGTTTTTCCTGAAACTATAACAATTTTTTCAAAAAGTCCTCCATGCCAGAAGACACTTCGATCTGCCTCTAGGTTAGACTTTCCAATTTGCCTTTAGGTTAAACTCTCTAACTTGCCTTTAGGTTAGAATTCCCGACTTGCCTTTAGGATAGACTAACTATTGCCTTCTCTAACTTGCCTCTAGGATTAGATACCCTATTGCACTCCCCATATTGCCTTTAAGATAGTTACATAGGTTAGAATTATACTAAGGCATTTACTCGAAAATGACAGTTAGATATGTCATCCTTTAACGATCCTATCATAGTGTTAGACACTGATGATAAGGATACCTCATTGGATAGTTATGAGTATGCTCCGGCTACTCCTAGTCACTCCTCTATTGGCTCTAATTCTCCGGAAGAATTAGCCCAGAATATCTTAGTTAACTTAGGAATAGAACTTTCCCCGAATGATTCCTATATGCAAGCATATAATGGTTATATGCAAGCATATGGTAGTAACATTCCTATAGTACCTACTATAACCCCTACACCCTCTATACCCCACTATAGTACCCAAGATTACTATGTTCCCAAAATAGCCTCCCCTACTCGTAGGAAATTACGTATTAGACCACCTTCACCTTCCCCTAGATTTGAAATAGGAAATAGTTCGTATAAAACACCTTTAGAAAGGCATGAAGAACAAATAGAAGATATACTTAGTCATTTAGATAAGTTATCCCTAGGGCGTATAGAAGAAGTAGAAAATAGGATAAGTGACTTAGGAAAAGGTAGGATAATAATTCAAAAAGATTACACTATACTAGAAAAAGAATTAGAGAAAACCTGTAATCAAATCTTTAGGTTACAAACGAAATATGAAGGACACTCTGACGAAGTAGTTACCGCACATGTTAGACTTTCCACTATAGAAATGATCATAGAAGATCTTAGGAATAGTCATAAGTCTGATATAAGAGACCTACTAGGAGCAATACAAGAGCTTAAAAACAACAAAGGAGCAAATTAGTAAGGTTATAGGTAATTTTAGTAGTTTACTAGGTAATATGATAGGTAGTATATGCGTAGTTCACCCTGTAAGATATAGGAAAAGTTAATATAAGAAATATAGTTTGCCTATATATCCCATACCCCATGCCCTATATTTAGGAACCATAAAATTAGAACCCCTTAGGATAATACCACTATGCCTTTAGACGAGGGGAAACGAATTTCAGTGGAATATAGTAACTCTTATTAGGAATTCCGCCTTTAGTTTAGGATTCCCTATACTTTTAACCGTGGTATCAGACAAAGTTCTAAAAAGTTAGAACTTGTACCTTCCGTCTCTACGCAAGATTCTCTTAGAACTTGCGAGAATGTGACATTATTCTCATCCCATCTTATCTTGCGAACAACCTATAATGGTACGTACAAGATCAACTACACCCGCTACTCCCACTACGCCTGCCATGACTCAGGAAGACATCCAGCGACTAGTGACTGACAGTGTAGCTGCAGCACTAGGAGCTAGGGATGCCAACATGGCTAGAAACCCCGAAATTCCTGTAGTGAAGAAGAGTAACTACAAGGAGTTTATGAGCTGTCAACTCTTTAATTTTAAGGGAACAGAAGGGGCCATAGGATTAATCCACTGGTTTGAGAGATGCAAATCAGTATTTGCCCATAGTAACTGTACTGAGGATTGTAAGGTTAAGTTTGCTACCGGTACACTTACCGAGGAAGCGTTATCCTGGTGGAACTCGTATGCACAACCAATAGGTATTGAGGAAGCATACAAGCTCTCTTGGAACGACTTCAAGCAACTAATGATTAAGAAATACTGCCCTCGGACGGAGATTAAGAAAATGGAAGACGAGTTTTATAACTTATCAGTAAAGGGGAACGATGTAAAGACTTATATTAGGAGATTTCAGGAATTGGCAACTTTGTGTCCAACAATGGTGCCAACTACTGAAAAGACAATATAAGTATTCATCGGAGGTTTTCCCCGGAGTATCGAAGGGAACGTTACTGCCTCTAAACCTCAAACGTTAGAGGAAGCCATTAATATCACTTTGAGGTTAATGGACCAAGTAACGAAGCACAACTCTGTGCCAGTGCCCAATGATAATAAACGAAAGTTCTATGATGGGAGAGATTTCAGTAACACCCGTAATGTAGATAGTAGTCATCGTATCAACCCCTATCCTCAACCAAACCCAAGGCAAGGAGCTACTAGAGCTTATGCCGCCCTCCAACTGAGGGAACTGGTTATCCTGGGAGAGTCCCTCTGTGTAGGAGATGTGCTATGCATCACACAGGGCCTTGTTTCATTAAGTGTACAATATGTAACAAGGTGGGCCATCAGCCAAGGGATTGCAAGGATAAAGGACCAGTCACTGGGGGTAATCCGCCACCAGTATCGGTTACTTGTCATACTTAAGGAAAGAAGGGACATTACGCAAGTAAGTGTCCAAATAAAAATACTGATGGTGCCCAGGGTAGAGCCTACATGTTGAGCGATAGGAACGATCCTCAAGATCCGAGCGTAGTTACGGGTAAGTTTCTTTTAAATAATCATTTATTTACAGTACTTTTTGATATTGGAGCCGATAGGAGTTTCGTATCTATATCTTTTGCCTCTTGACTTAGGATCAAGCCCATAGCTTTAGATACTTACTATGAGATAGAAATGGCCTACGGAAACCTAGTTAGTATTAACACCATCCTTAAGGGTTGTACCCTAACCTTACTTAACCACTCATTCGAAATCGAACTTATACCCATGAGACTCGGTAGTTTTGACATTGTCGTGGGAATGGATTGGTTGTCCAAGAATCAAGCCAAGATTCTTTGTGACGAGAAAATCATCGATGTACCTATCAACGATGAAACTTTAATTATCCGAGGAGATCGAAGTAAGACTCGTCTTAACTTCATCTCATGTATCAAAACGGAACGATACATCTCACGAGGTTGTCAAGTCTTTGTTATTCAAGTAACAGAGACAAAGCCAGATGAAAAACAACTGGATGAGATCCCTGTAGTCAGGGAATACCCAGAGGTTTTTCCTAAGGATTTACCTGGCTTACCTCCTGTCCGACAAATAGAATTTCAAATCGATTTAATTCCCGTAGCGGCACCTATAGCCCAAGCACCCTATAGGTTAGCCCCTTCAGAGATGAAGGAACTCTCTGAACAACTCGAGGAATTAACCGATCGAGGTTTTATTCGCCCAAGTACGTCACCTTGGGGAGCTCCGGTATTATTTGTTAAAAATAAGGATGGATCATTTAGAATGTGTATCAACTATCGTGGATTAAACAAACTTACCATCAAAAATTGATACCCATTACCTAGGATAGACGATCTATTTGATCAACTTCAGGGTTCGAGTATATATTCAAAGATCGACCTACGATCAGGTTATCATCAACTGAGGGTAAGGGAAGAGGATATCCCTAAGACTGCTTTCAGAACAAGGTATTGACACTATGAATTTCAAATGATGCCATTTGGTTTGACAAACGCACCAGCGGTTTTCATGGATCTCATGAACCGGGTGTGTAAACCATATTTGGATAAATTTCAGGAATTGGCAACTTTGTGTCCAACAATGGTGCCAACTACTGAAAAGACAATATAAGTCTTCATCGGAGGTTTGCCCCGGAGTATCGAAGGGAACGTTACTGCCTCTAAACCTCAAACGTTAGAGGAAGCCATTAATATCACTTTGAGGTTAATGGACCAAGTAACGAAGCACAACTCTGTGCCAGTGCCCAATGATAATAAACGAAAGTTCCATGATGGGAGAGATTTCAGTAACACCCGTAATGTAGGTAGTAGTCATCGTATCAACCCCTATCCTCAACCAAACCCAAGGCAAGGAGCTACTAGAGCTTATGCCGCCCTCCAACTGAGGGAAGTGGTTATGCTGGGAGAGTCCCTCTGTGTAGGAGATGTGCTATGCATCACACATGGCCTTGTTTCATTAAGTGTACAATATGTAACAAGGTGGGCCATCAGCCAAGGGATTGCAAGGATAAAGGACCAGTCACTGGGGGTAATCCGCCACCAGTATCGGTTACTTGTCATACTTGAGGAAAGAAGGGACATTACGCAAGTAAGTGTCCAAATAAAAATACTGATGGTGCCCAGGGTAGAGCCTACATGTTGAGCGATAGGAACGATCCTCAAGATCCGAGCGTAGTTACGGGTAAGTTTCTTTTAAATAATCATTTAGTTACAATACTTTTTGATATTGGAGCCGATAGGAGTTTCGTATCTATATCTTTTGCCTCTTGACTTAGGATCAAGCCCATAGCTTTAGATACTTACTATGAGATAGAAATGGCCGACGGAAACCTATTTAGTATTAACACCATCCTTAAGGGTTGTACCCTAACCTTACTTAACCACTCATTCGAAATCGAACTTATACCCATGAGACTCGGTAGTTTTGACATTGTCGTGGGAATGGATTGGTTGTCCAAGAATCAAGCCAAGATTCTTTGTGACGAGAAAATCATCCATGTACCTATCAACGATGAAACTTTAATTATCCGAGGAGATCGAAGTAAGACTCGTCTTAACTTCATCTCATGTATCAAAACGGACGATACATCTCACGAGGTTGTCAAGTCTTTGTTATTCAAGTAACAGAGACAAAGCCAGATGAAAAACAACTGGATGAGATCCCTGTAGTCAGGGAATACCCAGAGGTTTTTCCTAAGGATTTACCTGGCTTACCTCCTGTTCGATAAATAGAATTTCAAATCGATTTAATTCCCGAAGCGGCACCTATAGCCCAAGCACCCTATAGGTTAGCCCCTTCAGAGATGAAGGAACTCTCTGAACAACTCGAGGAATAAACCGATCGAGGTTTTATTCGCCCAAGTACGTCACCTTGGGGAGCTTCAGTATTATTTGTTAAAAATAAGGATGGATCATTTAGAATGTGTATCGACTATCATGGATTAAACAAACTTACCATCAAAAATTGATACCCATTACCTAGGATAGACGATCTATTTGATCAACTTCAGGGTTCGAGTATATATTCAAAGATCGACCTATGATTAGGTTATCATCAACTGAGGGTAAGGGAAGAGGATATCCCTAAGACTGCTTTCAGAACAAGGTATGGACACTATGAATTTCAAGTGATGCCATTTGGTTTGACAAACGCACCAACGGTTTTCATGGATCTCATGAACCGGGTGTGTAAACCATATTTGGATAAATTTGTTATAGTGTTCATAGATGATATCCTTATCTATTATCGTAACGAGGAAGAGCACGCTAAACACTTGAGAATAATCCTAGAACTACTTAAGACAGAAAATTTATGCAAAGTTCTCTAAGTGTGAATTCTGGATAAGTGTTGTGCAATTTCTCGGACACTTGATAGATAAACAAGGACTTCGTGTCGATCCTATGAAAATCAAAGCCGTGAAAGATTGGCCATGTCCCACTAATCCTACCGAGATACGACAATGTTTAGGATTAGCAGGCTACTATCGAAGGTTTATTGAGGGATTTTCAAAAATAGCAAAACCTTTGACAGAGCTAACCCAGAAAAACAGGAAGTTTGACTGGGGAAAAGATCAAGAGATAGCTTTCCAACTTTTGAAGAGAAAGTTGTGTGAAGCTCCAATCTTAGCATTACCAGAGGGAAACGATGATTTTGTCGTTTACTGTGATGCTTCACGTAGAGGTCTTGGAGCTGTGTTGATGCAAAGAGGTAAGGTAATCACTTATGCATCACGACAACTCAAGACACATGAGGAAAATTATACTACCCATGATCTAGAATTAGGAGCAGTAGTGTTTGCTCTAAGAATATGGAGACATTATCTGTATGGCACTAAGTGTACGGTTTTCACCGATCACAAAAGCCTACAGCATATTCTTAATCAGAAAGAGTTAAACATGAGACAAAGACGTTGGGTAGAACAGCTCGCTGATTATGATTGTGAGATTCGTTACTATCCTGGCAAAGCTAACGTAGTAGCAGATGCTTTGAGCCGAAAGGAACGAATCAAACCACTTAGAGTTAGTTATGACTCTTCATTCGAATTTACCTTCCCAAATACTCAAAGCCCAAAATGAAGCCCTAGAAAAGGGAGATCGTAAACTTGAAAATTTACGAGGAATGGATAAGGCTTTTGAGATACGTTCAGACGGAACTCGTTGTATTAAGGGTCGGAGATGGTTACCACATCACGGTAACTTAAGGAATTTGATAATGCACGAGTCCCATAAAACTAAGTACTCCATCCATCCAGGTTCTAACAAGATGTATCAGGATCTGAAGCAACACTATTGGTGGCCTGACATGAAAGCATCCATTGCTAGGTATGTGGCCAAGTGTTTAACATGTTCTAGGGTAAAGGCTGAATGTCAAAAGCCATCCGGCTTAATGGTATAGCCTGAGATTCCCATTTGGAAGTGGGAAAGAATTACGATGGATTTTATCACAAAACTACCTAGAACATCTAACGGGCATGATACTATTTGGGTAATAGTTGATCACCTTACGAAATCAGCTCATTTCATTCATATACGAGAAACGGATGATATGGAAACCCTTGCTAGGTTGTACCTCAAGGAAATAGTTTCCCGACATGGAGTACCAATATCAATCATATCGGATAGTGACTCTCGTTTCATGTCCACATTTTGGCAATCTATGCAACGTGCCTTAGGTACTCAGATAGACATGAGTACGGCATATCATCCTCAAACCGACGGTCAAAGTGAGAGAACTATCCAAACTCTTGAGGATATGCTTCGAGCATGTGTAATAGATTTTGGAAAAGGATGGGAGAAACACTTACCATTGGTAAAATTCTCGTATAACAATAGTTATCACGCTAGTATTAAGGCAGCACCGTATGAAGCACTTTACGGGAGAAAGTGCAGATCTCCGGTCTGCTGGGCGGAAGTTGGAGAAGTACAACTTACGAGTCCAGAAATAATTCATGAGACAAATTAAATGAGAAAATAGTTCAAATACGAATTGCACTAACAAAAAACACATCAAGATAGCTTTCCAACTTTTGAAGAGAAAGTTGTGTGAAGCTCCGATCTTAGCATTACCAGAGGGAAACGATGATTTTGTCGTTTACTGTGATGCTTCATGTAGAGGTCTTGGAGCTGTGTTGATGCAAAGAGGTAAGGTAATCACTTATGCATCAAGACAACTCAAGATACATGAGGAAAATTATACTACCCACGATCTAGAATTAGGAGCAGTAGTGTTTGCTCTAAGAATATGGTGACATTATCTGTATGGCACTAAGTGTACGATTTTCACCGATCACAAAAGCCTACAGCATATTCTTAATCAGAAAGAGTTAAACATGAGACAAAGACGTTGGGTAGAACTGCTCGCTGATTATGATTGTGAGATTCGTTACCATCCTGGCAAAGCTAACGTAGTAGCAGATGCTTTGAGCCGTAAGGAACAAATCAAACCACTTAGAGTTAGTTATGACTCTTCATTCGAATTTACCTTCCCAAATACTCAAAGCCCAAAATGAAGCCCTAGAAAAGGGAGATCGTAAACTTGAAAATTTACGAGGAATGGATAAGGCTTTTGAGATACGTTCAGACGGAACTCGTTGTATTAAGGGTCGGAGATGGTTACCACATCACGGTAACTTAAGGAATTTGATAATGCACGAGTCCCATAAAACTAAGTACTCCATCCATCCAGGTTCTAACAAGATGTATCAGGATCTGAAGCAACACTATTGGTGGCCTGACATGAAAGCATCCATTGCTAGGTATGTGGCCAAGTGTTTAACATGTTCTAGGGTAAAGGCTGAATGTCAAAAGCCATCCGGCTTAATGGTACAGCCTGAGATTCCCATTTGGAAGTGGGAAAGAATTACGATGGATTTTATCACAAAACTACCTAGAACATCTAACGGGCATGATACTATTTGGGTAATAGTTGATCGCCTTATGAAATCAGCTCATTTCATTCATATACGAGAAACGGATGATGTGGAAACCCTTGCTAGGTTGTACCTCAAGGAAATAGTTTCCCGACATGGAGTGCCAATATCAATCATATCGGATCGTGACTCTCGTTTCACGTCCAGATTTTGGCAATCTATGCAACGTGCCTTAGGTACTCAGATAGACATGAGTACGGCATATCATCCTCAAACTGACGGTCAAAGTGAGAGAACTATCCAAACTCTTGAGGATATGCTTCGAGCATGTGTAATTGATTTTGGAAAAGGATGGGAGAAACACTTACCATTGGTAAAATTCTCGTATAACAATAGTTATCACGCTAGTATTAAGGCAGCACCGTATGAAGCACTTTACGGGAGAAAGTGCAGATCTCCGGTCTGCTGGGCCGAAGTTGGAGAAGTACAACTTACGGGTCCAGAAATAATTCATGAGACAAATTAAATGAGAAAATAGTTCAAATACGGCAACGCTTACAGGCCGCTAGGGATCGGCAAAAGAGTTATGCCGATAATAGACGTAAGCCTTTAGAATTCCAAGTCGGAGAAAGGGTTATGTTGAAAGTTTCACCTAGGAAAGGTGTCTTTCATCTCGGAAAGCAAGGAAAGCTTAGTCCGAGATACATTGGACCATTTAAGGTTTTAGAACGAATTGGTCCTGTGGCATACCGACTTGAATTACCGGAAGAACTAGGAAATATACACGACACATTTCACGTCTCTAACCTTAAGAAGTATCTATCGGATGAATCACTAATCATTCCTATGAAAGAGCTTAAGTTTGATGATAAGCTCAATTTCATAGAAGAACCAGTCGAAATCATGGACCGAGAGGTCAAAAATCTAAAACATCACCGGATTCCTATCGTCAAGGTACGCTGGGACTCTAGGAGAGGTGATGCATGGTTTTGCGACCTTAAAACAGGTTTTACCTCTCAAGGGATCTTAAGAGGCTTGCAATCCCCACCAGGCAGTGTACCTGACCGATGTAGTATAGTGTAGTGGCAAGTACCGGGGGATTGATCGTTCTCTAGGGGAATAGTGTCGTTAGGATTGAAAAACTACTCTAATAGGTCTAAGGGTGAGGGAAGATTCTTTTTTGTATTTTATATTTTTAGGAAAGCAAGTAAAATTATCTCGGGTTTGAAGGAGTGGGCGGAATTAGTTGCTAGTCAACTAACCCAAATAACTACAAATGCAAATAAAATAAATAAACGAAAATAAAATGGTGTGAAAACTAATGTATGGAGAGAAAGTGTGTTTACTTAGACTCTCATTACTCCCAACCTATCTTTTAACCGTTGACTTAGTGTTTATAATTGACATGGATGACGGTTGGCATTCCTTAATGAACCAGCTCGTGGGGTGTGTGTATGAAGCTTCCCAACTCCTACAACTCCTACTTCATGCCTATGTCGAGCCCGACTAAAAGCCCTAACATGGGATACTTAGAAT